>JASFDH010001415.1:0-15052 GCA_036937195.1 Nidularia pulvinata
CCTCGGAAAAGTTGTCTAAAGTGGGGGAGAAGATGGTAGATGCTCTTCAAGACGTGTTATTCGAGTTGGTCCGTTGGTTGCGCCTTACAGATGAAGAGCTTCTGCATCAGTCCTTTGCATTGCTCGAATCGCTGCTCGAGTTATTTCGGGAAACTCGTATATCGCCTGCAAAACCTGCGCTAGAGAAACTGACAAGGCACGTCGACGATGCACGGAAAGACTCTAAGCAAGCCAAGAGTCGTCTTGACTCAATTCGGGTGTTAAGACTCGAGAACGCTCTGTCATCCTACATTAACGGTGACGACGAGATCCAAATTATTTCTCACTCGTTTGTTCCGGGGCCAAAGCGATCCGCTGCTAAAGTTGCGGCAAAGTCGGCTGCGATCATGGAGCCTCAAAAAGCGATTGAGAAGAAGCCAGTCCCGAACCAGAGGATAAAGCTGGATGCGAAGGGACGTTCATCCGTCATCTCATCATCAGCAAAAGCATCGAGTTCTAAACTTCCCATCGAGACAGACCAACAAAAGCTGGACCGCGTTACGCTTCCTACTTTCCGGAAGTCTTCGAAGTCCCTTCCTGCAGCGCCACCCAAGAAAAACGATGTTCGAACCATTCGAGATGAGAAGGGGCCTAAATACGAGGGATCAAAGAAGCCAGAAGCTTCAGAAGAGTCTGAATCGGAAGCAGATAGCGATGATGAAGGAGCAGGAGGCGGCCTCGCTGCTCTTGCAAAACTCACAGAACCTCCAGCAATCAAGAAAGCAGAACCCCGTAGGCAGATAAAAACTTTAGATATCCCTATTCAGAGGAATCCGATGCAAGAGCGCTTAAACAGACGGGACGACATTCGACGAGCTGCATTTCGTCTCAAACCGGATGTTTCTGGTCTTCATAGGGTTTTGCTATCATGGAGCTACGATCATGAAGCCCCTGATCCTCCTGGAAATAAGCTACATCTGGCCCAAGTCCCTGATCGATTCAATGACTATCAACACTATCGTCAGGTTTTTGAGGCTCTCTTGCTGCTAGAATGTTGGGCACAGATCCTGCAAGCCAAGGGAGAGAAACAAGATATTTACGAGTGCACAATTGGTTCCCGACAATTTGTTGATGACTGGCTTGATTTGGATATATCAATTTCAGAGGCGGTGTGGAAGGCCTGGTATTTAGCGGAGACAGATATAGTTCTCCTTCGCCACCCGACAACCAGAAAATCCATACTCGCTAAAACGCAAAGCTATCGAGCGACGCCACGTGGCATTCAGGCGACCATTCGATGCTTTATTCAAGGAGGTAACACGGATCCAGGACTCCAAATCAATACAATATGGAAACTTAATAAGGTCTTTAGGTATGTATGTATCCACTTTTTGCAAGAAATGGATGTGCTAATTTTGTTAGTTTGAGTACGCTACATCGTGAATACGGTGCTCTTGTATCCTTGCCGTACTATGATCTCTGCAACACAATTCTTCGACCAACCTTAACAAAGGTCTCAAATGCTGAACAGAAAGAACTTCAGCAAACGATGTCAGCATATAGCTTAAACGAGCCACAAGCGGCCGCGATTCTGAATGCTCTACAGACGGAAGGATTTGCTCTCATCCAAGGGTAATGAATCACTGGATTGCTCTGCTAAGCATAACATTGACACACTCGTATAGGCCTCCTGGAACAGGCAAGACATCCACAATATGTGGCCTCGTGGCCCGTTTCATGTCCAAGCGGTCACGTCCAAGCGTGCCTATTCATGCTGGGCGGGTGCCCGAGAAAGCATCCGTGTCTAAAATTCTTCTATGTGCACCGAGCAACGCTGCGATTGACGAAATAGCATCTCGGCTCAAGGACGGATATCGTGGCTCAGAGAAGCGAGCCAATCCCCTCAAAATCGTTCGGTTGGGCACGGAAAGTTCGATGAACATAAGCGTCAGAGACATATCGCTTGACTATCTGATCGACCAAAAACTCGATGCTTCCGAGAGGCCTTCAAAGGAATCTGGAAACGAGATCATAGCTCTGAGGCGCGAACTTGATTCTATCAAGCAAGTCAGACAACAGAAGATAGATGAGAGAAATAACTTGCATGACAATTCAGCCCGAGCATCTGCTCTTGACATGGAAATCCACCAACTCAATGCAAAGCGAATGGCAATGACCCAACAGTTTGACCGGATGAAGGACAAACAAAAATCCGACTATCGTACTTTCGATGCTATGAGGAGGGCTACTCGAAAAGAAATTCTCAAAGAAGCTGATGTCATCTGCAGCACATTGTCGGGTGCAGGACACGAAATGTTGGAAGACTTCGATTTTGAGATGGTTGTCATTGACGAGGCTGCACAAGCCATTGAGCTTAGCTCTTTGATCCCTCTCAAATATCGATGCACCCGCTGCGTTATGGTCGGAGACCCTCAGCAATTGCCTCCTACAGTACTGTCACAAGAGGTATCTAGTTTCCTCTATTCAATACGAGACTCTCGTTGACCATTCCCTTCAAGGCATGTAAATATCAGTATAACCAGTCCTTATTTGTTCGACTTCAAAAATATCGCCCTGATGCCGTTCATCTCCTTAGGTACGTTTCCTGCCTTTCTTTGTCGTCTGTCTTTTTTTAACTTTTGAGTTATCCCGAAGTATCCAATATCGCATGCATCCAGATATTAGCTGTCTCCCAAGCAAAATATTTTATCAAGGTAGACTTCAGGATGGCCCTCGAATGGATGAAAAAACGAAACAACCTTGGCATGATCATGCTAAATTTGGTACCTACAAGTTCTTCAATGTTACTCGAGGTCTAGAAGAGCAAAGTGGCACTTCCATAAAAAATATTGCAGAGTGCCTAATCGCTTCATCATTGTATCGGAGACTTCGTCAAGAATTCTCCTCCTTCGACTTTGACTTCCGTGTTGGAATTGTTTCGATGTATAAAGCTCAGGTCCTTGAACTGCGCCGTCATTTCGAGCAGTGCTTTGGAAAAGATATTTTAGGGAGGATTGATTTCAACACCGTGGACGGGTTTCAAGGTCAGGAAAAAGATATTATTATACTCTCTTGTGTCCGATCAGGGCCAGGGCTGCAAACAATAGGCTTCTTATCAGGTATGTACGTTCCTCCGTGCATTAAGGAATATTTCGATAACTTTGATTAGATGTTCGTCGAATGAATGTCGCTTTAACTCGAGCAAAATCTTCGCTTTATATCCTTGGAAATGCGCCTACTCTAGAGCGCAGTGATGGCACTTGGCGTGACATTGTTGTTGATGCTCGCTCCAGGACCTCACTCGTCGAGGTAAGGATATTTGACCGAGTCTTCAATATCACATTTGTTGTTAACACTGTTAGGTGGATTCCAAATATTTCACGGAAGCTTCGTCATCAACCACTCCTGTGCCTGTTAAGAAAAAGGCTGTCTCAACTGCGCCTATTCCACAGGCAATACCATTGGATCTTGCTACTCCCCGGGAGCTGAAAGCCACGATGGATCGTAACATAATCTCTACAGCGCCTCAACAACTGGAGAAGCCCAGGAATGCACATAATATATCTGCTGTCGATATACCTTTAGGTGTAACTAGGGAGCCTCCGAGAGGCGTGAAACGTCCTGCCGATGCTGAAATACCATCATCATCAAGTACTTCAACAACCCAATCTCATGGGGACAATACCAACACTAGACCGAAGCCCCCGCCACTTAAACGTGCAAAGCAGCAACCTTCCTTGTTTATACCCAGTAAAAAGGTAAGCTGGATTCCGTTACTCGATCATCCAACGCAGATGTTGACGCTAGGCCAGCGTCCCACTGCAGGCGTCCCTTCAGGTCCCTCAAACAATAGAAAAAAATTGTAGTTACTCGCTGTCGATACCCATTGCATATATCATACACTAGATCAACATATTCAACGTAGTTTACCAGTAACAACAATAGCATTCCGTAATTTACTTCATAATGTCGTGGACGACCATTAACTTTCCGCTTTCACTGCCGGAAGTTCCCAGCCTTCAGGACCGAACCGGGGGATGGTCATCAGCGTCCCGGCGTTATTCTTGACAGGTTTAGTGAAAGTACAAAGGGTGGGCTTTCCTAGCGCAGATAACCACGCAGGATTGACAACTGTTACACCTATGATACCGAGTGTAAATAACTTGTGTCTTCCATGTGCACCTGTCAACTCACCTTTAAGATATATGCGGCTGGTTCGAATAACCTCCTGGAAAACGATGTAATCTGGCGGAGTCTCATTAGCGAGAACAGAAGAAGGATGTATAAAAACATCCTCTGATATTCCGATAGCTCTGAAAGGAATTCCCTTGGAAGTGGCATATTGGGTGCCTGTTGGTTGGTTTCGATCAACACAGTCTTTACGTACAGCCACTTGATCAATGAAACTTGCGGTCAGAAGTTGCCTAATGACCTTGAGCTGAAAACTTTATTAGTCACATTAACTAGGCTCAGGCAGCAACATACCTGCAAGTCACTGGGAGGTTGAAGCTTCGGAATAAATCCTGAATCAGTACCAGGAAAATTAACCTGTACAATGTTGCTGATCTGGGCTCGAAGTTTGTGGATTTCTTCCATAGCCTACAATACGT
Organism: Nidularia pulvinata; assembly: GCA_036937195.1. NCBI lineage: Eukaryota > Fungi > Basidiomycota > Agaricomycetes > Agaricales > Nidulariaceae > Nidularia > Nidularia pulvinata. The sequence goes on from JASFDH010001415.1 coordinate 4,590, forward strand.
TTCGTTATGGAAAATTTAGTTTGCGACGCAAGTAAAACACACTTTAGGCCGAACAAAGTGGTCAGCACAGAATTGTTGGCCACCACCCGCATACTCATATGCTCCGACAACAGAGAGCACTTTGAATACGTCACTTGTGCTTTTCCCCAGTGAAGCATGAATCTATACAGTAGAGCGTGAGATCACGACAAGAAAGTCAGGAGATTCGCCTACCTGTTGAGATTGAAAAAAGGCCTTGCGACGTAACCGGCGGGCTTCCTTGGCTTTAACTGCATCGCTCTGAAACCCTCCTAACTCAGTTCCAATCTCAGAATCGTCGTTGTCCTCATCATTCTGGAGAGCTTCTTCGTAGAGGAAAGGGTCGCCAACAGATAGTGCAGACACGATGGAGATCACGTAGGGCAAACATGCATGCTGCTGGCCGCTGACCAACATTTTCGAGAAACGAGGCGATAGAGGGAACAGGGCCATAATCCTTCCCAGTTCCGTAATCTGGCTGCCAGTTAATCCATCAGTAATGCTTCCAACACTTTTCTTTGACATGGAGACATTGGGGCTAAGTGCACCAAGATATCCGAGTGTTTTCTCTGCTTTCTGCAAGGTCGGTCGATCTGGAGGTGTCGGAAATGGGAAGTTGACCACCGCATCGATATGCATACTCTTCATTTGCAGAACAACTCCTTCGATTGGCATGCGAAGTATTTCTGGTGTGGAGAATTGCGCGAAGTGATGTTCAAAGAGAGCAGAAGAGTAGAGTCGATAACAATGACCAGGTCCTGTGCGACCTGCACGACCTGCTCGTTGTGCCGCGGAAGCTTTTGACACCCAGCTGACCTGAAATGCTTGCACACCATTCGCTACATCGTACCGGCGCTAGAAACATTAAGATCCAGCTACGCGAACCAAAGGGACCGAATGGCTCACCTCTTTGGCTCTTCCACAATCGACGACATACCGGATACCAGGAATTGTGAGCGATGTCTCAGCAACGTTGGTGGACACAACAACGAGACGGGTATCTATTGGTGGCGGCTGAAACACGCGCATTTGTTTTTCGCTCGCTAATAAGGAATAAAGGGGAACAATGTGCATTAGGGCTGTAGGATGGACGTTATGAGGCGTGCTAGGGCAAAAGAAGCGACGATCGCAACTTACTATCGGACTGCTCTGAATCTATACCTAGTTCTTGATCTAGTTGATCTTCATCATCGCTATCGAGAGCTTCGGGATCCTCTTCGTCCATTTTTTCGTCCACATCAAATGCCAAATCGTTTACTACAGAGTCTCCAAGATCGACATCTTCCGCTTCCACATCCGCTAAGTACACATTATCAGGTTAAGAGGCCTTAGAACCATGCCGTCACATACCTTGTATCACCGAGGCATTCTTAGTCTCAAATGAGAATTCTTGTTCAGCAAATCGCGCCAAACGAGCTTGTAGACCTCCTCTTCCCCGCCTCTTCTCCTCTAGTGCCTTCTTCCCAAACTTCATTTCCAACTTACGGCAAACACCTGTGATCTCATTCTGACCAGTCAAGAATATTAATATGCCACCGGGGGGTAAACGGGTATGAATCTTGGTGGTCTTCTTGATAGCTTCTGCAACATAATCTGAAGAAGTACGACGGCTGAAATGGACCGTCACAGGGTGCTGGCGGGCTGCAACGTTAATAACAGGAGGTGGTTTAGAAAATAGGGTCCTGTTTTCCGCGAAATCGCTAACACGAAGAGTCGCGGACATAATTATCAAGCGAAGTGGCTGTTGAGACATAAACACTGCATATAAGTGTCTGAAAACTAGAAAAGATAGAGGAATACCTTTGAGCCTGCTTTGCCTTCCTGCCACATTTCCTCCCGTAATCTTATTACACGGCTAAGGACGCCGATTAAAATATCGGTATTCATGCTCCTTTCATGTGCCTCGTCGATGATAATTACTGAGTATTTGGTGAGCAGGAAATCGGTGGCCAATTCCCGAAGTAAGACACCGTCGGTCATGAATTTGATGGAGGTGGCTGATGAAACAGTAGCATCGTAACGAATCTGGTATGACACCTTGGAACTCGTCAGAGACAGCTCATGAGCCACTCGAGCGGCCATAGACATGGCAGCGACTCGACGTGGTTGTGTTATCCCTATCATGCCGGGATTTTCTATATTCGTGTCGTAAGTAAAACTTCTATGAGCCGGTAAAACACACGTACCGCTACCAGGGGTCCCGAATCCAGCCTCGTATAAAAACTGTGGGACTTGTGTGGTTTTTCCACTACCAGTCTCACCGCAGATGATGACGACGGGATTAAGGAGAATAGCTTCCATTATCGGCTGCTCCTCTGTGACTATAGGTAGAAGTATTCTGGCCTCCTCAACCTCTGGAGGACGTTTTACTTCGACTGCTTTGATATAGGATGGCGTATCCTTTTTGTCTTCTCGTCTGAGAAGTTTTCTGGCAAAAGCGGTATCTGGGGGATAAAGATCGGTGCCAAGGGGCCCGCGCATCTCCTGGGGTTCAGACGGATTATCAAGTTTCCGCTTCTTCTTTACGGGTTCTTGCAGTGGTTCGGCAGTGGCATTCTGAATTTTTGACGGTTCCGTATCAAATCCCTTGGCAGAATTCATTTGCTTCATCGCCCACTCTTTAAATCCAAGCGCCTTCTTTATCGGAGATGGTTCCTTGTGGATTTCAGTGTCATCCTCTTCTGCGCCGTCCTCCAATTCGAAGCCAAAAACGTCGTCAATGTCCCTGTCTGAGTCGCTCTCCTCCTTATCTTCGTCCTCGGATTTAGATGAATCGTAGGCAGAATCGGAGCTATCGAAGGACGTGTCTGAGTCCTCCGAAATTTTTGCAACGTTTATTTCCCTACCCCAGCCCTTCTGACGGCTCTAATGAAGACTTGTTAGATAGCCATGATAGACAGTAAATAGAACAGCGCACTATTCTGGTTTGACTCCTCGGTCGCACCTTAGGTGCTACCACAGTACCATCTGGATTTCGTTGCAAGGCACTTCCAACAACTATCAAGGTCGCAGCTTCTTGAACAACGGGAGGCTCAGAATGAGTAATAACAGGCGTGCCCTCGGGTGTTTTCTTCACTTCTGCTGCTTGAGTGGAGTCAGGTGCATCCATTGACATATGTTCGTCCTCGCTAGACTCCTCTTCTTTGGGTCTAGTTATGGCGTATGAATCTCTATGTCTCTTCCGCTTTCCAGAACCTCCGTCGAGAGCACGCCTAATTTCTTTATCTTCTGATTTTGCCACACGTTCCTGGTGGGTTTCAACTCGACCTGTACCGAGGGTGGACGACGATTGCAGAAGGTCAGATGGCAGAGAAGCCTGCGTCTGGCTAAAAAATGTCAAAAAAATATTGCATAGCAGCTAATATGCTTACGCTAATTTCTCAAATAAGAGTACTCGTTCTTCTTTCTTCAACTTCTTGTCCTGTTAACGGTGATATAAGCAGAGCTCGAGTAGAATCATGACAATGCGCACAATGTACTTCTCAAGTCTCTTTTTCTTCTTGCTCGTCCACTTAGAATCCGATTGCGTAGCTAGCTATTATTAATGCATTCAGCACTGGAACCAGATAGTAGAGACGCCGGCTTATGCGCACCTCTTGCAGTATTCTCTCCCTTCTCTCCTTCTCTTTCTCCTCTTTCGTTTTCGGAACTACAATCGACGAGTTGGGGTCTTGATGTTCGTCTGTATTTTCAGCCACTTTCTGTCGCTTCTGTTTACCCTTCTTCCTCGAGCCTGCTGTCGAGCGTCGCGCTTTCACATTATATCCTTCCCGGACGTGGTTCATATTTGTGGTCTTGCAGTCGCTAAAGCAGTTGGATGCTCGAGTCGCTGAGGAAGTCTATGTAAGGATACAGATAACAAGGTTATAGACAATGAGCTTGGACATATGCTTGCACTCTGTGAGGGTTGAAGTACGTATGCGTCTAATAATTTTTGGAGATCTAAAATCGCAGATTCCTTATGGTCACGTGAGACTTCATATTGTTCAGATCGAGCCGCGAGTCGCGACTTGAGGACTCGCGACGCGTATCCGATTCTTGAGTTTAAGTCTACGTCCAGTGGTATTTACTCTATCTAGCTAAAAGTATAATAAGTATTCATATTATTTTTGCTTTCTGACATTAAAGTTTGATGAAAGCGCGCGATTCCTGAAAAACTGTAGCACTAGGATCCAAACATCAAATTGACTGTTAAGCTCTGTTAAGGGTGCTGAGCTACCATGCTTTAGGCACATCAACATAATCTTTACTTATATTCATATACATGTACATAAAAAAATGAGGGGAACACCTCAAGCAGACACAAGGTAGAAAAACTATCTCGTATCTCGATTCACCTTCCTAGTTTTGCTGTTGCCTTTTTTGTGACCAACAACTACAGGTGCATTCGTAACTCGACTTCTTCCAGCTTTCACGGGGGAGGTGCTGCCTGTCTTGCCTTCTTCTGATCCTGAAGAGTGGGCACGGATGCTAGGTCCTGGGGTCTGGGCTCTCGAGAACAACCGCCCCCTTCGCGATGGCATCCCTTCAGATGACGGAGACCCGTCTTCTAAATCGACTTTCAACTTCCCCTTTGCATTGGCATTTAGATTCGTCTTCCTAGACTCTTCATCTTTATTGCCAGCTCTCTCTCTCCTGAGTACTGGCCTAGCCGCTGGGCTCGAATACAGATCCACTACATGGCCGTCCTCCTCGTCATCGAATCTAAAGGAAACCTTTCTTCCCCTAGATCTGCTCCTTCCAACTAAAGACTTTCTTCTCCCGTGAGGCTGTGCAGGAGATGATTGAGTCTCCGGAGAGTCAGGAGGCAGCGTGGCTCTTGACAGTTTTGGGTCATGCGTGGTAGGATATGGGTGCGGATGATGAGTCGGAGTGGTATACATCGATTCGGCGGTCCTGTGTGAGTGCCGACGGGATGGAGTGTATGGCATACCCGGAAGCGGAGCCCATCCACCGAAAATAGCCGCTACTGTCTGCGAAACTGCATGGGAGATGATGGACTGAGTCTGGGGATCAGGGATGTGACCAAGCATAGGCGGGTGCTGAGCCTGAGCATGTTGCGGGGGATACGGTAGCTGTGGGTATGGATATTGGGGGAGAGCACTGAAGCGTGATTGTGACCGCTGATAATGACCTCGCCGTCCATGCTCGTCTGAGTACTCGGAAGCAGAGCTGGCGCTGTCAGAATCTGAATACTGTCGTAGAGACTTTGACTTGGACCTTGGCTTCTGGGATGATGTACGCTTTGAGCGAGATATACTCTCAGGATCTAATGACTTGATGTTAAACAAAGTCTTGCATGATAAAGAAAGCTCAACCAACCAGAAGAGGCATAATGTCTAGACGCCTCCGGCGCTATATGCTCCTTTCTTCCTCCTCGTAGAGCGTCTCTCGCCTTCATCTCTCTTTGTTGCTCATCACTCGCATGAATTTCCTCCTCCGAAACTTCAGGTTCTGCAGAAGAATCGACCCTCTTGCGCTTCTTTGGGCTTTTCGAGGCCATTTTTTGCACCTTTGAAGGAGGTGGAGGCAAATCATCGAATTCTGACAGATCCTCAGGTTGAACATCCGGTTTCCTGCTCGAAAAGTCCGGTTGAGAGTAGGATCTGGATTTTGAGCTCGACGTGGGATAAAGATCAACGACTTTGACTCTCTTTGGAGAACCCGGCGATGAAGAGGACATGATAGTAATAGGATCATCGCTCTCGTCAGGCTGCTCATAGGCGGGAGAGCTCTGGATAGCCTCAATATCTTCGTCACTCCAAGTTCTTGAATGGCTAGTCGTATCTCGCATCCTTTCCCGAGCATTTCCCTTCCTTGGTGTAGGCGCGGGGGTCTTCGCCCTAACGGTTGCTCTGCTTTCCGTCTGTATTGGGCTGTGCCGGGAAGTCGCCTTCTCTTTGCCTTTTCTCTTCGTGGTTTCGGGTTCTGGTTCTGGGGTGTCATCTCGACTATGATCTCCTCGCATTAAACGGGTCTCTACGTCACAGGGGGTATCCTCAACTCTCGCACCAGGTTTTCGCGAAGGTGTACAAGGACGCCGTTTTACTATCACGACTTCCGGCTTGAGTATCCGCTTCTGGGGAGTCTGCACGGGTTTGACAAGTGATGGGATTTCCTTTACTCCATTCGACATCACTCTTGGGATACCTGCACCCTTTTGTTTAGACGTTGGGGTAACGTGCAACTTCAGAGCCCTCTGGACTTCTTTATGAGGATGTTCATCAGTTTGCCCTGAACGGGACGTGTGTACACGAGGACGTTCTTGGGGGTGTGGATTTGGCTTCGCGGGAGACGAATCGTAATGCGAAACATCAGGAGATGACGGGGGAGGAGGCGAACTGTCGGGCGGGAGGGGCACGAAGCAATCATCTATAGGAGTGCTCGAGAGAACCGATGACGACTGGGATTGGGGTGGGGTTTGAAGTTGGACGGGCAATACTTGATTCTTGCGTGTTGTGGTACTTGTTCTTGTGAATATAGCTGCATTCCTCGAATTCGTGCTTCCTATTATGAACGATATCGAAGGTTTGACGAAGGATTCTGCAACGATTTCAACTTCACTATCATCACTGCCTTCTCTAGGATCTTCTGACTTGAGTACTTGGTAGACAACGCTCGCTTCGTCGACTTCCCAGTTGTCCAACTCGTCGTCAGACCCAGAGTCTGGCTCGGAAGAATAGACTTGCGAAGGATTCTGTAGTCTATTATCTTCAGAAGCTCCACGGCTGAGATCTTGCAATTGTTCTTCTTCGCTGTCTGCTTCAGAGAGAAGACGAGAGCCATCGTCTGAGTACCTGTCAAGTTCAACGAAACTCGGAACCTGCCCATGTTCGAGTTCGTCTTCATCATCAGGCTCACTGCCATATAACTCCCTTCTCATTTGCTCCGCTTCCATAAACTCCTGCAAGTCCTTCGCATCCCTTGGGTTCATGGGCGATACAGGTGGCACGATCCTCCCGCGAATTCCTATCTCATGCTCTTCGGTTTCAGCACACTGCTCATCTCCACCAGCAAATGCATCTAACTCATCGACTTCATCTTCATCTGCGTCTTCATCGTCTTCATCGTCCTCCTCATTTTCATCACCTGCGCCACTCTCACTCTCTTCAATCCCCGGCTGAGCAATGCTCCCAAAGCGCAATGTGCGAGAATTGCGCATTACGCCATTGTCCCTAACAACTTCAAGGGATCGTAAATCAACGATATCGTCCTCATCCAAGCGACGCGTATAACGTTCTGCTAGTTTGGACCAGACATCCAGTAAACGGAAAGTGGATGCTTCTCGTTCTTTGTGGAAGTCAATCTGTTCCTCTTGTGGGCTCGGAGTTGCAGAGGACAATGCAATCGGTTGATTTTGACGGGGAGCTGAAGACAGCCGCTGTCGTTTGAAGGGAGGTGCGGCATCTGGGACTCTGCAGGGCTGAGGAAAGAAGGGACGAGGAGGCGGAGACGCTGACGGAGTAATGAGAGGGGGTTTTGGCTTTGAGGGAATGCCGTATGCCGGAGGATCCATGGCCCTACTCATAACAGCAGTCGCTGACGATGAGGTTCACTAGCAAAGTAAGCCGCCAAAGGGCATCCAGCCAGAACTGATGACCGTGACAACGTCCGTGTTCGAACGCGACTTTCGATTCTCGTGCTAGCACGTGATTCATGCAAACCCGGCCCGGGACCAGGGCACGCTTGAAGTAAATTCCTCCGTACAAAAAACATTATACACTAACATTGTACTTAGATCCTTTATCCAACATTACTGTCACAGTTAAAAAATGTGAGTAGGCTAATTCGTCGCAGAATAAATTGTCACGTTGCCTGGTCCATATTGCAGGGAGTTGCAACTATATATTTCAGGTGAAAAGGAGCGAACAAATGACACTGAGAAACAAATACCCAGGAGGACATTTCAGTTGGCCATCTGTTTTCTCTTTTACAACCAGTTAGATCTTGTATTGGTCTGCTACAGATGCTTGGAGGTCAGTCAAATAAGTACAGGCCTCCGTGACACTTGATATCTGATTGCCGGTCATCAAGAGAACTGAATTGGTTGAATATTTTAGCTTACCACTTCCAGTAGGGTTATTTGAGTTGCTACAATAATCAATGGCATGCTGGAGAACATTAGTATCCCATATATTCCAAAAATAACCATGCCAGGAATAACCAGTAAGGTTCCTTGGGAGAGTTTAATGGTTTAATGCAAGTATTGTATAATTTGTGATGTACCTGGTGTTAAAATAAATGATGCAGTCTTGACAATATCAGAAACAGTTTGTCCTCAGAAGGATGAGGGGGAGGGGATTCCAAGAGGGCAAACAGATGAGTAAATACAACAATAGTAGACTACCTATCTACTATGCAATGTGAAACATATACACTAATACAGTTAGCTATATAAAAGCCACAAGAATGTAAACTAAAGGAAGTGAGATGTATGTGTAAATGCGGTGACATCACGAAACACTTGCAAACTGCAAACCAATATTCCAACACCTGGTAGAATATGCAAATGGCCATTTGTTGACTCCTGGCTTCCACCTGGTTGCAAATGCGTGCACATCCCAAGTAACCTATGACACATTATTTGTTGGTGTTGTTTATTATTATATTTGAAAGTCATTGCCATGACTTGGTAAATATGCACCTCATAACAGTTTTATGAAGGGTACTGGGTAAATGCTCAGATATATCCTGTTATCAAGCTGTGACAAATATGCAGTATGTGATATGTGGTCAGGAGAATCTATATTCTGAGATTTGAATAACAGCTGGCATAGCATTACAACCATTACATAGAAATGCCTCTTACCTTGCCATCCCAACAAGATGCCAAAGTGTGGACTTCTGGTCACTAATATCTGTACTTTATTGCACAATGATGGCTTGATTACCTAGTATATGGATTCAAGCATTGAATCCAATCCCACAAATGGTGGTTGGAAATCCCTAGCCCTTAATTACAGAAAGAGTCAGGGAAAAAACTGAATGTGGTTTACTAGAAATATAATAACCATCATAGCCTGGATAGTTTGGATATCAGACACAACCATCCAATGGCATACTCCCTGAGCTCACCTTGAGATCCTTGAAGCAGAAGATATCTGACCATATGCACTGATTGTCATATCCCTATATGGTGCAGTGCACACCATCTCTGGACCATTCACAATCAATCCTGATGCTTTCCTGATTTCTTGCTCATCTCTGGGTTCACTCTGGCCCCTTTCCATTTTTGTACTTACTCTGATTCAGCCACATATGCTATACCTTTTTGTAGTATATCTCTTTGCATTAACATTCAATTCATATTCCTTAGTCCTCATCATATGCTCTCTCATAACCCACTTACTTCTCCACTGCACTAATATGATTATAGTGCTCTGCATATCTACTCTGATTACTTATATTTTTTAGTATTTAAGTACTTCAAATGTATTGTAGTACTTCAGTTTGTTAGTTGTGTGTACAAGTCTCTCCACTTTCTACTCAGTGGTTAAAGCTACCTCTGAATCATCCTCACTCATCTCTATTTGATGATCTCTTCTCATCATTGTACTACATGCTCAATGAAATCTCTGGTCTCTGGAGACCTCTCCTGACCAAATCTCTGGTCAGGAAGTTGAGTATCAACTGTTCTCTTCCCTGAATCAACTCACTCACCATCATCTGTAAATTGGGTGTTAGGAATGAAGGAGGCACAGCACATAAGCTGAAGCTGTCACCCATCTTGACCTTCTCTCATTGGTAGCACTTGAACACATTTTCCAGAGATATAACCAGAGTCTCTGGTATCTCTCCCTGGTCCTACCATGTCTTCTATCTGACCAGAACCTCTGGGCTATATCCTGGAAATCAAGTTTGTGACACTCATTAACATAAGGTGATTTCTGGCTTGGATCAAGACACTTCAATGACCTTGTGGTAGAATTTCCATTAATCATCCTAAACCCTGGAGAAAATGCCTTGAGACTAGAACCTCCATTCATTTTTGCAATTCTGATAGTAGACTATGAGGCCCATTGTCATGAACATGCTTTCCAGGATATAGGCTAAAGTTCCAGACAGATAGGATATGTGTGGTGACCAGGGAGAGACTCCAGAGACTCCAGGAATATCTCTGGGAAACATGTTTGAGCACTACCAAAGGAAAGAGTCAAGATGGGCAACAGCTTTAGCTTATGTGCTGCACCTCCTTCATTCCTAATGCCCAATTTACAGATAACAGTGAGTGATATGATCCAGGTATAGTGACAACTGATACTCAACTTCCTGAGTGAAGACTTGGTCAGGAGGGATCTCCAGAGACCAGAGATCTTGTTGAGCATGAAGCACAATGACAAGTGAGATGATAATGAATAGAGATGAGTGAGGATGAATTGGAGGTAGCTTATCCACTAGCTGGAGACTAGTAAGGATGTTAAACACAATATAATTAACAAACTGAA
>JASFDH010001416.1:0-15050 GCA_036937195.1 Nidularia pulvinata
GGCTTTTCCTCCGAAACCAAACCTTTTTCTTCCTCCGATAGCTCATCGATCCAAATATGCACCAACCTCTCCAGGCGTGCAGCAGCAAGGTACGTCAGTGTCGCATTCTTCCTGTACGCACTCGCCCTCGCCGCGACCTCCTCGTCCTCCGAGCGCTTCGCAAGCGTGAACTGGAACTCAAGTCTGCGGCCCAGCTGCTCCGCGAGGCCAGGGAACTCCTCCTGGCTCGCAAATGTACACAGGACGACGAAGATCTCCTGCCACTCCTGCAGGTCCGCGTTCTGCACGATATCCGCTAGGTCGTTCGTGACGATGGACTGGAAGAGGCGGAGGTATGGCAGTTGCGTCGTGCGCTGCTCGAAGTACGCCTTCTGCGTGCGCTGCAGGAGCTCAGGCCCGCCGCGCACCGCGAGGAGGATGGCATCCGCGAAGCGATCCGAGGAGAGGCAGAGCGAGACGGCGGACTCGAAATCGCCCAGCACGAGGGCCTTGGTGACGAGCCGGTCCGTGTCGGACTCATCCGCGGGATAGATTTTGAAGGTATTGTTCTTGAGGGTCTCTGAGGTGACGGAGGACGGCCCCGAGCCGATCGTGGCGGCGACGGAGGAGTCGAGCCCGTAGTTCATGTGCGGGATGTGCACAGGGTGCTCCTCACCGTCATCCTGCACGACGGGGACGACATTGAATAGGTCCGCGCCGCCATCGTCGGAGAAGAGCGTATGCACCGTCGTGGTAGACTCGCTGTCATTTATGCGCGTCGTGCTGTTTGTATCGGATGTCGCGCTCGCGCTGACCTCACTTGGCGTGTCCTCCCCTACCGCGCTCTGCGGCTCCTCGGCGTCTGCTACAGGGGGCGTCTCCTCCCGCTCAGGCTCCGCGAACGACACCACCGGCTCCCTCGCTGCGCCGTCCACAATGTCCTCCTCGTACGCCGCCTTGTCCGCCGTGGCAGCCTTGAGGCTCTCCACTGCCTGCGCGACCTTCTCCGATATTTCCGCCTTGGAGAACCCGAGCAGCGTGACGAGCTCGTCCCGCGAGTCCGCCTTGAACAGGCTCAGCAACGCCTTCCAGCCCGCCTCGCCCGGCTCCGCATCTGCTGCTGCCGTGCGCTCCTCAGCGAATCGCTCTAGAGCCTCCTCGCCGTCCGCCTCCATAGCGTCTTTCAGTTTCTTCGCGCGCGCGACGAGGTCCGACTCAGTGACTACCTTGCGCAGGTGCACGACGCTGCTCTGGTTCTTGCCCTGTGCGCTGGGGAGGTTGGACACGGAGACGAGGGAGCCCCCGAAGCCGAATGTCGCAGAGGAGGGGCGCTTGAGCCACTTGGGCGGTTGCTTGAGGGAGAGCGTGCCGCTTTGGGTGGTACGCGGGGCGTCGAAGATGTCAGTGGTTTGCGAGGGCGCAGCGGGCGAGGCGGGCTCGTTGGTAGATTGGATGGAGTGGATGCCGATGGTGCCGTCGAAGAAGGCGGTGGCGAGGAGGTCGGGGTTGCGTGGGCACCAGTCGACTTGGAAGGCCCAGTTATCGGCGGACGGGAGCTACATGAATGTGAGTATTGGCCAAAAGATAAACAGGGAGGGGAGGACGCACCTCGCCAATGATTTCGGATGTCTGGGGATTCCAGCACAGCGCGCGGTTATCTTTACCGCAGGACAGCAGCAGATCCGCGTCCTGCTTGCACCAGGAGAGCGAGAGTACGCCCTTCTCGTGCCCTGTGAGGATCTATGCGAGTGCGTCGGTCAGTAAGCGCGTACGGCTAAATCAGGATTGACAGGGCGCACTTTCTCAGGGGCCCGGGAGTTGCGGAGATCCCAGACCATGATAATGGGGGACGAGTCGTCCTCTGAGGCGGTCACTACTCGTGTTGCCTGAAAAGTAGATTAGATGAGGTAGAATGAAATGAGATGTATGAACGCTTACGTTGTCGGGATGCCAAGCAATGTCGCTCATGCCCCTCCTGCCGCCGATCGCCATACCCGTGCCAGCGCCGACCTGGCTCGCCAATGTGCCTGCGCCGCCCCCATATGCGAGGGCGCACACCTCGCGCTTCCCGCGCAGATCCCACACGATGGTGTACCCGGATGTGCTGGCACCCGCAAGGACGTGCTGCACCTGCTGGTTCCACGCGACAGCGGTGATCTCATCGAGCTTGGTGCTACGCGCACCGGGCGTGGGCGCATGCGGTTTCGTCGGGTCCTTGAGGTCCCACACGTACACCTAGACACCAAAAGGGATGCGGGTTAGACATGCGCGCACGGGAGTAGGGGTTGAGGCGCACCTCGCCGTTTATACCTCCCGAGGCAAGGAGGTTGGTCTGGATGGGGTTGAAGTCGAGTGCGCGGACGGGGCCCGTATGAATAGAGTTGCGCAAGATGAGAGAATCGGCGGTGCTGCACGTAGTGACACGTCTGCATATGATGTGGGCAGGGAGAGCAGGGCAGAGGGCTTACCTGGCGCCGCTGAGGATCTTGGCGGGATCCCAAAGGGCAAGCTCGCCGTTCTCGAGGCCGGCTGCAATGACGCCGTGAGGGCGAGTGGGATCGACGTACCCCCATGCTAGGCGGTTAAATCTGGCGCGGGGTCAGTATGACTGCGGCGTACACGCATAAGCTGAACACTTGCCTGGATGTATCAGTGACGATGCCCTTGGGTCCGCTCTGCCCATCGCCGCCGAGGTCGAACTCGTCCTTATCGAGGAAATTGGGGGCCCATATCTCGAGCTGGCTCTCGTTGCTGAAGGACTCGTCGAGGGCGCCTGCGACGGTTCCCGTGGCCAGCAGCGGAAGGGACGCGGAGGGGGACCAGGCGAAGGTTGATGTCCGGTGGATTTCCTTCAGCTTCATCGTAGAAGGGTTTGGGGACAGCGCGTGCTGAGGAGAATGAAGTTACTTTGCAATACTCCGTCCAATGGTGACACGTCGAGAGCAATTGCACCACGTCCGGCCCTAAACTGCACGTGCGTCACTTGGACAGACGCGACCAGACGCGAGACTCAACCACTTCCAGCTGCTTCAGCCAGGACTTATTCTGGCCATTCTCCAGGAGGCATGTCACCTTCATCCAATACTCTCATTAGATTGCCCTTCATATGTGCTATTTCATTTTACTTCCTACTGCTATCTACTTCACAACCTCCTCTCCAGCTGCGCAACGTACGATCGACCTACTCGTTTCTCACTATCCTGCCTAGGAAACCCCGGTTCCCCACAGCTATTTCAAGACCTCACGCGTCGTCTTTCTGACTCTCCCCTCTTCCCTCCTACCACTATCTGTGCATCCCAGCGCAACTCTTTGCCTGCCTTCTTACTACCCCAGAGCCCCAAACCCACCCAACCCATGTATATGACAAATGTTCTCCAAATTGACCAAAAATATTGCAAAAGCAAAAACCGGCGGCAGAGAAACAATCAATGGACAAGGAGTACTTCCGAAATGACAATGTGGCCGAAATTTGACGATGTTGTTACTTCAAGATTGCGACGGTCGAAGATTGGGACAATGCAATCAAACGGTTATGGCCAGAGAAGGACCAAAAAACTAAGGGCAAGCCTCAGAATCATTCTACCCATCGGTATTATATTTCTTAGACTGACCTGATGAGAAGAAGTGATGATCAAACGGCTGCTGCTGTACGCCGTGATTTCAAATAGAAATTTGATCAATTATACGGGATTCCTCATGCCATCCAAGACAAGATGTGGCCTACAGGTTACAGGCCTGGATTCATTCATTCGACTTCCTCCTGAATCTGACGGTCCAGCATTGAGAATTTACATGCACCTTCTGGGAGCCAAGGGAGTCAGACGCATCATAGATATCTTTGTCCATAATTTTAACGACATCTGTGAATAGAAAGTGCTTCAAAGATTTCGATGGTAATCATTATTTGAATCCTGAACTTCCACCTGATTCGATGACTGGTGATGATGATAAAATATATAAAATTTAAGGCCTGCAGTGTTTTGTATACACAGCGTCTTAATCTTCGCGTTCAGTAGTGCGCCATCCTCGCTTCCATTATATCTTATTTCACTGATACCTACCTACCACAGTCCTTACCAAGACCTTGATTACTTACTTACCTTGGCTCGTTCTTCTAGCTATCACTCTCCACATAGAATCACGGTCCTTACTTTACTTATATCCTCTACCTACCCTTAACTCGTATCCACAAGTAGTGGACTACTCGTCGCTCACGTACGATTTCCCCCCCAGTGAATACTATAGTCTCCAAACAGTCTATTGGTGTTCTTCGCTTGTGACATAGTCCCGTTACTAACCCATTGTGCCTCTGTCACATGACAACTGAGCGTGATCAATTGTTGTTATCATGATCATCGTATTCTCAGGCTGATCTACTTAGAATAGTCATTACCATCTGCCAGCGACTCATACTACTGCTAATCCTCAACCTCTCATCCGCGATCTTTGATGTTCGATAAAGCCAAGGAATTTACAATTCAGAACGGAGCTTTCACCGAAATCAATCATGTCTCGTCTTCAAAAATTTTATTCGAAAACCGTTGTACGTTTATCTATTCGCCGGAGATTTGTTACTTTCTAACTGTATCCGTAAAACTTAACTACCTTAAGCACTGGCCGCGCTTCAAATGCTATATAACGCGAGTGTCCACGGTGCACCGTTTGATTCTCAGGAACGTTTTCCACCTCCAGAATGTCATCCTAACACGCGGAGAGCAATATTTGCTGATCTCAGTAGCTGGGTAGAGAGTTCTAAGAACTCAGCGCCTATATATTGGCTATATGGTCCTGCAGGAGCTGGGAAGTCTGCGATAGCGCAAAGCTTTGCCGAAGAGTTACGCAAGAAGAACAAGCTAGCCGCCAGCTTTTTCTTTTCTCGACAATCGCCTGAGCGCAATAACAACAAGCGCTTAATCGCCACACTAGCACATCAAATATTGATCGCAATACCAGCTACAAAGAAGAGTATTCTAAAGGCTATCAAAAACAATACCACTGTCCTCTCGAAATCTCAGTATACTCAGGCGATGGAATTACTCGTTGCGCCAACGGTCAGGGCACATTCATCTTTTTGGACAGGTTTACTGGGAAAGCGACCAGTAACAGTCATTATTCTCGATGGCTTGGATGAATGCCTCGATCCTTCTGAACAGCTTGACATTCTAAATATTGTCAAGGATGTGTTACAGAAGAGGATACCTTTTATTTTCTTCATTGCTAGTCGACCAGAGCCAAACATTCGTCAATTTTTTAGGTCTTCGCATATACTCAGCAAATTACGACAAGCTTCACTGGGTGACAAGAAACAATGGCATGCCGAATCTGACGTGAAATTTTACCTCCAGAGCTCTTTTGCAGAGCTTCGACGAAAGCACCACCATTTGGAGAGGCTGCATAATAATGGGGTAGATTGGCCAGAAAACTCCATTATCGAACTTTTCGTCCAAAAATCATCAGGCAACTTTATCTACGCTGTCACAGTAATGAAGTTCATTGCAGATGCACATTTCAATCCCACTCATCAACTAGATGTCATCCTTGGTATCATCAAGCGTGAAGAAAGTTCTGAATCACCGTACGCAGCTTTGGATTTGCTTTATAGTCATATATTGTCATTGGCAAAGAAACCACAAGAGACTCTTCGTGTACTTGCAGCCCTCGTTGCCATCAGCCCAGATTCCACTCCAACTATGGAGCTATTGGAATCACTGTGCCAGCTGAAGGAGGGGGATATTCATGCGCTGTTTTATACACTTCATTCAATCTTGAGGATACCTGATGAACCCAAGGACTCAGACCATCTCATGTTCTATCATGCCTCTATGGTTGATTTTTTGCTCGATCAATCTCGTTCTCAGCAGTTTTTTATCGACCTTGCACAAGCACATGCAGATGTGTTTCGTGGTTGCATATATATATGGAAAAACAGGCATTCAATGTCGGAAGGTTAGATTATAGTTCCCTAACCAATTCCCTACCTCGCTAATAATAGGCAATTAGCTGTTATAAAATATTTCTCTGATAATTGGCAGTATCATCTTGTGAGAAGCACAGAGATGCTACACAGCTCCTTGCGAGAAGATTTATATATCCAAGTACTCCCTGATATATGTCGACTGCTGGGAACAGTTCTAGCGGTCAGATCAACGCCAACAGTCAGTTTAATAGGGCAACTATGCGAGCTGCCATATAACCTTATGCGTAGTCTAAATCCGTTCCTCGAGAAGCTCTTGAAAATACCGTCTAGTAGCCAACAGCCGATCACACTTTACGACGATTCAGTCCACGACAATTTATTCGATCAATCTCGCGGGCCAAAGAGTGTATTTGTGGACCACACTGTGACAAATACATATTTATTTCAACGATTTATAATCATTTGGGAGACACGTTCAACACCAGAAGGTTTGTTGTTGCTTCCTGAAGGTTGGGCCATGTCACTTAAATCACCCTTCAATACATAGTCCGGAACTATATCTCAGAAAATTGGCAACATCACTTCGAACTTACCAAAGAGAGTTTGCAGATCTCACTGCTAGACGAATTTTATGACACGATATTGTCCCTTGCTGGGAAACAAGAATACATACTGAAAGTGCTAGGAGTTCTGATATGCATCAAGGCCCCTCCATCAATCCGTTTAGTCGCTGCTCTATGCGAGCTTCCCATTGAATATATTCTTGGACAGCGTCAATTTATGTTCCCGATTTTGAAAATTCCATACAAGTTGGAAGATCCCATGGAAATTCGATGTGATTCAATTCGCGATTTCTTACTCGATAAATCTCGCTCCCGTTTGGCTTTTGTGGATCTCGCAGGTATTCACGCACATCTATATCAACGATGCATATATATCTGTGAAAACAAAATTCAGTTCGTAAAAGGTTAGCAAAGTTCTTGTGTATGCGAATGACGTACCTTTGACAAATTTGAACAGAGCCAGACGTTTTAATATATGCCAATGATAATTGGCATCAGCATCTTAGCGCTTCAGAAAGCGGAATACCTAACAGCAACTCTATTATTCTGCAAAATTAAATTTGATTTTTTGTAATTGTAGTTAAGTTCGCCATCCATAGTTTATCCAGTTCACATTTTCTTTCACATTGCCTACTCTTATCTCGCTCTTGCCTTCACAGCGCCTGGACCCTTGCGACACCCTGCAAGCTTGTCTGTGTTCGTCTGTTGTGACCACTGTCCTATCATTCCTTTCTCTTGCATTCCCTTTCTTTTCCAGCCTTCGAGCTCCATCCTTTTCATATTATTTCATATATACCTTATGCTGCCCATCACCTTCAAGTATGACTTTAGTAGGTACAGCATGTGCAAGTAAAAGTGCCAACTTCCAAATGTTGAGAGTCAAGTGGGTGGAATATTTAGCAGGGAAAAGTTATGTTTACCAAAGCAGTGAGCTGATAAAATGATATGAAATATGGTTCATCTATTGCTTATTCACGCCGGGGACAGTATTTATAGGCACAAAACCATCTTCTACATAATATCTAGTGTTAACGGATAAATGGAAGTGTAAAGGCAGCTGAAACTAGATCCTACGTTCAAAGAGTAGTGGACGTGTTCCCAGTACACCATTAACACATATATCGAAAATACGGGATCTTGGAGACGAAGACTGGTACAATTCACAGGACTGGAAGGGGGGAAAAATCATTATTTAGTAAGAGTAACATGTATGTCCCTTTTCTCTCACTTTCGATCTGGATATCAGACCATTTTACAAGGAGTGGACGTGTTACGAAGGATAGTAAGCTTCACAGGTTGGAGGGAAAGAGAATTTTGGGTATGCATGATCTGTGCTAGGAGTCTATACTAGTAAAATGTTAGTGCTATTATATTAATATCTATTGAGAGTGCGATGCAGCTAGGAAAGTGCAATGCAGGAAAAAAGTATCATAAGGCCAACAGTGTGATTCTGGGTCGTTATAGCATGGGAATTGCAAGACAAAGTCTGGATACATTGCTTGAAGGTCAACGTTGCAGCAGGACAAAGCCATTATGTGTGAAAGGGCTTTATGGACCCAGACTTACCCAGGTAGTTCTTTGCTTTAATTGAAGCTCAATTACAAATTTCATTAGACTTGGCTTATATATAACAAGACATACACAAGTGGAAACCACAGTCACAAGGAGACAAAGAGACACAACCTTAAGAGAACCATTTCTGAAACTTGAATAGCTCTCTTCATGATGCAACAGAGTCTGGCCATTATAAATTAATACTGTATCCGATTGTCAAGGTGGCCCATTATGGTGGGCCAGAACACAGGCTGGCAATCTAACTTTACTCTTCCCTCGAACTGCACTGTCGAAATTGAATCATACCCCTCAAAATCAATTGCACTCTCCAAATTGTACCATCTCACTCTCAAGAACTTGATCATGCCTTTTCCTTTAAGCTATCACACTATTTGCTGTGTGATTGCACTTTATGGAAGTTTTATTATAATCACATCAACACTTTTTGTCATTATTCCTGTGCTGGAATGGATTGGCCTTTTCTTCTATTTAAATCGCGCCTAGATTAGCGTCTCAAAATCATATGAGGAATAGATGCCCCGTGCCCACCGTTGCGAGGCCCCTTCCCCTACGGAAGTGGGCAAGCTCTTGATTGGCAGCAAGGCATCCAGCATCGAGGACGAGGTGAGGAGCTCTTTGGCGGTAGGGACGACAATAGTATGGACAATGAGGGAATCCTGGTGGAGGAAACAGAGAGCGTTTTGACTGCGTTCCATGACGATGGATCCATTTGAAGCATCCTCCTCATCCCCAGGAATGAGCTCCCGGACACTCCAGGCCCTTCTACCACCAAAGCAGCCCCCATGCCCCTCCTCAACTATCCGCTCTCAACATTGAGTGGCTCCTGGAGCTCCTTCGTCACTGGTTACCTCTTTTATGCGCCTCCCCCCTCCCTCTCCATGAGCACATGTGCCTTCCCCACCACCATGCTCACCCTCCCTGCCCCGCCCCTGCCTGCATTCTGTCAAAAACTCCTGTTAGGGAGTGCCACTCTCCTCCGAGAACTCAGAGGCCGATGAGAGCAAACAACAAAGGGGAATGGATTGTGGACTTGAGTCCACTCGGGCAAGGTACATAGACAAGGTAAATACAGTCTATATACAGCCTATCAGAATATTCCCACACACTGCCACCTTCTAACCACAAGCACGAAGCTCGCACAATCCCAACTCTTGACACATTCTGCCCCGTCCCGTCGTCCCGATCAACTATGCCCTCCTCACCGTGCGGACCTCACTACACAGGAGGCGCACACGCACCCCCCCGTCGCGTTTGACCAGGCCAATGTGGATTTGCTCTGCGTATCGTTCCGGTTCACGTATTTAAGTTCGAAGTTGCAGATCGGACCGTGGTTGTCGTGGTTCATATCAGAAGCTCGTTTGCTCGGTTTGTCGCTCTTCTTCCTGCACCTGCATGGCTATGATCTTGCCGAATATTACGCGCATTATCCTCATCCTTTTGTGTTGCATTTCTTTCAGCTTCTACTCCCCTGCTGTGATGCATTCCTAACTGCTGTTCTTGCAGCTACTCTGCTTCTCTCTGCTCTTGTTCCAGCTGCTCCGCTCGTACACGCACTGCTAATTCTATCTGATATGATCTCGCTCGATGACACTCTTTGCTCTACTGCTTGTATTGCTCTTGCTTATATCGCTGCTAGCCTTCTCCTCTGCTCCTTCTATCTTTACCGCTGCTCGGTCTTTCTTTCTTGCTAGCGAGAACCGACCCGAGACCTTCGGCAAGCCCCACACGATCTCAGACACTTGAGTCTGAGTTTCTCCTGCCTCCGGCGGGAGTTTGCTGAGAAATTTTTTTGCCCACTTTAGGTGGTTTGGGTGAAGTGTATGCTTTTCGGATATGGGGGTGGTCCAGAGCGGAAGAATTATATTCCTCGACATTCTAGTGAGTATTCTTCTTCATGCTATGCCGCACAATTTGCTCTACGACCCTTAGGGCAGCTCTAATTAGTATGGGTAAACGGAAGTTACAGATGTTGCTCAGACGAAGCAATTCTGAATTGAATCTCGGGAGGCTGACTCATCGCCTCCGAGTCTCATTGGTAAGTCCTACCTGCTCCACTTGAGGTGAAACGACTTCAAATAACCCTCATCCTTATCCTGTACTACTATCCTACACATCTCCTTTTGCTTCGACGCTGACAATGCAACTATCACCTGGAATCCCGCAGCCATCGCCATTATCCAGTACACTTCAGGCCTTCAATCATCTGTGTTCCCTGTTATAGAATCGACGCAACCGAAGCCACCTCGTGTTTCGAATGCAGACGATCAATGTATCACCCTTAATATCAGGCGACATGCACGAGAGTTTGTCAATGGTTCTCCGTCTTTGCTATATATGTAAAAACTAATGTGGATACATTGTCCAGGAGCGATTCTTCCGGTCCATTCACAGCGGAACGGTGCAACCATAGAGAAGCGAGAGACTTTATTGGCTGCAGTCCATTTTTCGTCCATCTAGAGCATCTGGCCCTCTAAGTTGAGCTCAATGAAATGTACGACTTGAAAAGTTGAACGGTGTATTTGTTCTCGGGAATCCTGGAATAGGTAAACTTGGATCTTTACCCATAGACTTCCGGATACTGACAAGTGTTACACAGGGAAGTCCCTGTTCGTCTATTTTTTGATTCTACCCAAGGCAAACATGCGTTCATCCATACCACTGGCGAACCTACGATTTGGCAATGAGGTCTGCATGGATAATCTCTCGATGCCCTAATATACCTTCCGGAAGACTTTCCGGAATTCACACGTGCTATTCTTCTCGCCAGAAGGGCCAGCCAGAGAATGACCTCGTACTTATCTCTTCTCGGCAGGATTCTGGGTGGTACAGGCTGCATCAACCCGTGACGCTCGTCAGATTGGGTGGGGGTACTTATGTGTAGTGTGCACATAGGAGATATATGCGGGTGTGGGATTGGATAGAGATTTATGTGACATGGCAAGTTCCTTCTCTGTTTTTTATTCAACTTAGCTGATGGAGCCGGTAGCAACTGTGTACTTAAAAGCATGAACGCTCACTCTGTCCGGAACAATTTCATCAAATACGGCCATTCGATTCAAACCTGCAAGCGACTGTCTGTGACCAACACCAGAAGAATGCAGAAATAGCTTAGTTCGAGGAACGGCTGCGCAAAGATATCGACAATATAGTCAAAATGCCAAGAAGCAACCCGGCTGCTTTATTCATGATCGATGATCTTTCGAAGTTAGCCACAATCCCGACCCCAAAAACGTGTTATTGTTCAGATTGCATCATCCTGTATCAAGAAGATCCTTTACAAAGTTACGAAAACCTGCAATGACCCCGACGCACGCATTTTCTACGACATGGCTTTATTAATGATATTTCTTTGTACCTCCCGTCATAATTCGTATGGGAATCCTCGGCGTTGCAGTGGCTATCAGAAATCCTGGCTCTCGATAACTGCTCTTGTAATGTTCTTCTCGCGCGGCAGGGTCAGATGTGCCATATCGAATATAATTCTCCTGAAAGTGTTCGAGTTGGCAATGTCGCTAATTCTTATATCTTTGTCCCGACCTCATAAAACTCAGCTCCTTTTTTCACGCCCTCACAAATGTCGATGGCAAACCCACGCTAGTTGTTTTCATAGCTGCTAAATCCGGTCCCTGGGCTTTCAATGCGACGAATTTTGAGGAGCTTGATGCTACATTGAAGGCATTTTCGCCTGAAATGGCGCAACGCTAGGCGCCCCCCTGCAGCTTATCATTGTCGTTCCTGCACATCTGAAGCATCTGAAGCATCTGCATGATTGGATGAGCGTGGTTTCTGTCTCAGCTGGACCTGACGCATCCACTTCCGCAAAACAGAAGGTAGAAGAATCTGAAGCAGTACGTCTGCTACCCGAAGTATCAGGAACTCTTTTAAGGTCTGCTTTACGAGATATCTATGACATCCCAAGTTGATGTCCGTTCTGCTTGATCCTTGCTGCTGCTCCTGTTGGCACTCATCCTGAAGGTATTGTTGATTGTGACAAGTATTCTAGGTATAGAATGGAGAAGTTGTCTCCACATTTCCATCTTCTGCCTTTCAAACCTGCCTTCCTAAAGACTTTGCGACAAAATACCCGACGTTCTCTCTAGCGACGTTAATATTGGACCAAGTCCTACTCGGATGAACGCGATTTGTCAAGAGTATGAAGAAAGTGTTGCTTGCTGTAGGCGACTCAGACATTAACGAGGAATTATCAGTAAACGACTAACGTCAGGAACTCACGTCGATCGATCGCCATAGTGGTTCCTGTATAACCAGTATGGCCTGCTGTCTGCAAACTGGCCATTGGACCGGCCCAATAGAACTGATTTAGCTCAAAACCAAGACCGTGTTCGTTCCCTGGAAATGCAGTGTTAAAATTATGGAATATGAGATCGACGGTCTCGGGCTTGAGAATTCTTGTTCCTCCATACGTCCCGTTGTTCAAGATCATCTGTAGCAACTGGTCGTGAGAGAGGTTGACAACCGAGATGAAAGATTAATTTGTAACCTGACAGAAGATGGCAAGGTCTTTTGCAGTGGAAAAGATCCCTGCATGCCCGGAAACTCCATCCAGGCTCCAGGCGTTTTCGTCGTGGACCTAGAGTTAATTCGAATTCCACATTAAGAGAACTACTTCCCTGTCAATACAATGGGAAAATATCTTACCGTTCCCCATACTGGCTGTGGTCTCTGTGGCTCGGTAGGTCCTAGAGCAGCAATCTGGAACTCTGTAACAGCAATACCCTCCTTAATTTCTCTGTTGCCTCGGTTAAAATACGTATCCATCATTCCCAGAGGAGCCGTGAAATGTTCGCGAATGAGCTTATCAAGGGGCATAGAGGTGATTGTTTCGAGAACGAATTGTAGGCTCATGTAATCTGCGGCACGTAATTAAAATACCCGATGAATAGAAGCAACGGCCAGTACATACTCAAATCTGAGTATAAATATGCTGTCCCAGGTTCATTGATTAAGCCTTGCTCAATTACTGCTTTTTTCCGGTCGGCATATGTCGAGTACCTGTCGTTGCAGTTTTAGAATGGGATATCAGATAGATGTACCTTCGTAGTCACCCGATCCATAATCCAGGGTTAGGATCCGCATCAAATCCACTTGTATGTGTCATGAGCATCTGGATAGTAATATTTCCCTTCCCGTTTGCTGAAGATAATTATTTTAGGGGATTCCTCGACTGTTGAAAAATAAAAATGCTCACAGGCAAAGTCTGATATAAAAGATGCTACTGTAGAATTAAGAGATATAACACCCTTTTCGAGTTGTTGTAGGGCTACGATTGTGGTAAACATTTTCGTTATGGATGCCACTTTAAATTTATCATCAAAATGATCAATACATGAACATTCAAAAGCATTAAAGGGAACGCACTGTCATATATAGTGTTTTCCCGAGCTAGTAATTGTCTGCTCTTTGGCAATTCCGTTCCATTGACATCAGCGTATTTGAGTGAATTTCCGACAGCGAAATAGGATACAATTGTATTTTTGTGACCGACGCTTGTACCAAACCGAAATGAGCAATTTATGCTACGGTTGAATTAGCGGGACTCACATAACTGTCGCCCCAGGGTATAGAGGATTGATTTTATTAAATGTTGCAGATCCGTAATTTGTAGGCGTGAGATAACCGGTGATATTTTCCTGGAGATCCGTGAACGGTTCAGAGAAAAGGCCGACGGATTCTGGCGTTCCAGTTTGTAAAACCGATATAATGGAGGAGTCAGCTGTAGAATAAAATATTATGGAATTAATATATATTTCAGTATTACAATAGAGTCAATTTCATCACCAAATTCCAAACCCAGAGTGTAGGATGACAGCAGCGAGAGTAGTAATAGCAGCCAACAAGCCGCGACGATCATGTTAGCTGAGGTCAATGAGTCAATAGTATGTCGAGATAACAGAGGAAGAACGAAAAAAACCCATCAAGTGTGGTTCTCCATACAATATATAATATGGGTGCGACCTCGTGGTTGAGGTATCATACGGCACTGTAGCTTTTACAGAGCAAAGAACCAGTGGGTTTGGTTCGAATTCTATTTTTGGCCCGAAATTCGGCTAGAAGTGATGTTCTATTGACATGACCTCATGAGAGATAATGATCATGACACCATGAACCACTGCGTTTGGAGGACACACCAGAGAGTCAGCAGGTGGAGGTCGATGTTCTAGTTCAGCAACAAGAAGTCAGTTCACTTTGAGTACTTACAAATGAGTTTACTAGCAACCACCAACGCTGCCTTGCAGCGCCGTCCCACAAATGGCATTAGGAACAAAAGCTGCAGCCAAACAAACGGACTTTTTGGCAATCGCATCCCCTTCTGCGAACTAGCTTTACATAGACTCTGATGGAGCTCCCGGAGTCCCTTATTGGAAGAATAACTCAGTCAATGTAGAATAGACTTTATTTAGTAGCTAAACTATTGGAAGAATAACTACGAGATAACTAGTAAGTCGAATAGAAATAAGACAGCAGTAAGTTCTCACCTCAGTCAATGTAGAATAGACTGAGGTGATCCTAAGTAATTACGAAGTATAAATACTAAAGAAACCGTAAAGATACCAATGCAGAATACTAAAGTAGACTGCAACGTTAAAATGAGTAACATAGCTTCAGCCACAAAAATGAACAAAATATAATACATAGCGGAGCGTTGAATGGCCGCAATACTAAGTCCAAATAGATAATATGCGAGTCCACTAATAGTCCGTGTAGCCCGCATAATATCCAGACGGCGGTTTGTAATTCCAACATCCCTGGGCACGTCGGGGTCTTGAAGTAATAAAGCCGACGATGTCCCACGGCCACAGCGTGGGTGTGGATCCCTCTAGCCCAATTCTCAGCGATGTTCGGCTTAGCCTTTCTTTTACTCCTCCAAGTCGCTCTGTTCTTATACCATGGTGTCACTCAAGCCTATGGAATTAGGGGCAACTTTCCTAGCGTTATGGATGCTCAAGACCGTGATAGAAAGGGCCATCTCTCTCAAACGCGCCCGGAGTAAGATG
>JASFDH010001417.1:0-15030 GCA_036937195.1 Nidularia pulvinata
ATAGGGTCAACTACTAACCACTAGAGACCGACCAAACTATTGGTAAAGCTCTCAACAAACCTTATAATAACTTGGGGGAGAAGTGCCAGGTTTTCTTGGATAATTAGATATTATCCGATTTGTTGGTGTATACATATAAGTGGATAGTAGCGGTTACAGAGCATGCGGCAAGTCGAACCGGAAATTCAAGCATAACTAGAAGACAGAATGCGAGCGCCATGATCTCCGCTCCAAAACGACGCTTCAAAGAAAGAAGATTGCACGCTGTCAAAATAGCTCCATCCAGTCTGCGGAAGTACTGTGACATGCGATTCGATGAGCAATGGGATGATAAGAACTTCCGTATCTTGTCATTTTTAGTTCATGGTGACAGAAAGGGGTATCGTTCAGACGGCAGAGCTGTTGGCAGAAGAAATAAAGAGCTTGCTGTCGGCGTGAATCGCTGACCACTGTAGATGTGGCTATGACTGGGGAGTTGGTGATGATTGCAAGGAAGTTTAGAGTACATTTCAAATCGGCTGGCACTATAATTGCATGGTGTTTGCCCATGTTTCTTGCTAACCTCGTCGAACAATAAGTATAATGTTGTTCGATCCGTGAATCCGGCGGACCGACCCACAAGCTAAGACTAAAGTCTAAGGGAATATAACAATGGTGTTAAAAGCGAGCATTGTTAGAGCATTGGAGAGCCAAATCAATAGTAGTACATGCTAATCTAATTACTTAGCAAGCACATCCGCAACCACCTTCTCGGTTGTTTCCCACAGCTCTCGGCTGAGACTCGGGTTCTTCGCATCTTCGCTTTCATCCTCCTGCGAGGGTTTGCCAAACGGCATTAAGTATGCACCTGCGTATTTTGACTTATCGGTGTACACCTCCGGCGCAGTAGAGGCAAAGAGGGCGGTTATTGCTCCTTCAAGGGGTGTCAGTGCCCTCGCGAGGCTCTCGGAGTCTGGGTTACCGACGAAGGCTATGGCACCGGCTAGTAAGAGGGATTTCGATTAGTGGCTGCTAGGTATGGATGGGATTTCTTAGACACTCACATGTCTTGACGCCGCCCGGGTGGAGGGAGATTGCGACTGCGTCTATGCCATCCGCGTCGAGACGCTTTTGTAATTCCTTCGTGAACAGCAGGTTGGCAAGCTTGGATAGACCTGATAGAGATGATGTTAGATCATAACGTAACCAGCTTGTACTGTAAACAAAATGTACCATATCGGAAGTAATTAAAAGGCATTCCATCGACACCACCAAAATCGGTGTTGAAGGCACCGAGCGAGTCAAACCGAACAGACACAGGCAAGTCTTTATGTGCCGTAGACGAATGCTAATCGCAGATCCATTGAGACAATGCGGCTTTGCGTAGACGGTCAAGTTCACTCACTGTTATAACCCTCACACCGGGAGACAATAACGCGGTTTTCTTGATTAGAGGAAGTAAGGTAGTGGTTAGGACGAAAACAGCCAGGTGGCTAGTGACAATGTCAGCAAAGTAGCTGAAAGTAAAGTAAGACGATAATCTCACTTTGTGACCATCGACACGGATATACCGTTTGCGTCTTTATCCAATGGACGTGCCAGCCTAAATGGCTCGGATTGGAACGAAGAGTCCCGCAATGCAGAAGAAATACACTTACAACCCAGCATTATTCACCAAAATATCCAACCGCTCCTCCTTCGCCACAAATGTTTCCGCAGTCGCCTTGACCTGCTTTAAATCACCCATATCCGCGACGAACGTCCCCAATTGACTCTTAGCGATCGTCGGGGAGGTCTTGACCATTGCTTCAATGGCAGCCTGCGCCTTCGCCTCACTGCGGGCGCCGATGTAGACTTTCGCGCCTTTGAGGGCAAGTTGGTGCGCGACGTTGAAGCCGATACCGTTGGGGTCGCTGGAGATTGACATTAAGATGGTATTTGGGACGAGGACGAGAAAGGGTGGGTGTACTTTGCGCCGGTTACGAGGGCGACTTTGCCTGTGAGGTCTGGTATGAGGTTGAGGTCCCATTTCTAGAGGAGTCAGTCAAAGTTCATTTAATCTGTCTACCTAGTGAATAATTAAGGGACTCACCTCACTGCGGACGATGTCAGCCATGTTAAATAGATGAAAGAGCTGGAGATGTTGAAGTGAACTTTGCTTTAAGGTGAAGGGATACTAAAATAGACGGCTGCAGCGCGTCCTCATAAATAGACAGAGGACGGCACCATAACTGAGCGGCAACAGAGTTCACCAAGCTGTTCGCTGACATAGAAATGACGGACAACACAGGTGCTGACTGAGCTAGTTCCGTTTCCCGAGTACCGGAGAATGCACTGTCAATAGAAGAAGCGCATATATGTGGTATTAAGCACAATAAGAGCCAGGGATCTGCGATAACAAAGCGTGCGATCGTCTGGTATAGCCGTTTAGTCCGCGACGATGAGCGGCACCTGTGGGCATGTCGGTTATCTTTCGTGAAGGCCTGCGACTGGGCAGTTGCGCAAGTTGTTGGAAATACGAGCTTGACGCCTGCTCCATTGGAAGTCCGGCTGACGCCGGACTGTTACAGATCGTATCAGTATGTGAACGGACACTGCTTTCCGTATTACGCTTCATTTGTATTCTTTATTATGTACATAACGGCTACATATCTTACATATAAGGTTGAGTATTTTACTTGTAGTGCTTTACTCGTTTGTCACCTAAATAGCGGTTTTAGCCGTATTATCGGTGTTACTTCAACACAAGTAACATCATATACGCACCTACATTTAAAACCACCGTTTCCATATGTTCTGATAGTCGATTGCTTACTTTCATTATGGGATGATCGGAAAGGTCTTCGCCATTTGCTGGTGTACATGCCGACTCCGTGCGTGAAGTATGTGAAGTATCACGGCGTATCATAGTTCCAAAGGGTGCCATAAGTCAAGGAATACTCAGCGGAACGTCAAAGTCGCGCTGGTTAACAGGCCAATTGCATAGGGTACATGTTTGGTACATGCAGTAGTACAATTTACACTTAGTTGATCATCTTCAATGTTGCTAATTTCCTGTCTTCCTCCCGCGTCAGCAACAGACACACGACTCAAGCCTCGCAACACACCTTATTCAAATCTCCCCCGAACATACCCCCTCCACCTATTCCGTCTCGCTCCGCACCGTCGTCAAATTCTCGTACCCCCCCTCAGTGATGACCACCACGTCCTCGATGCGCACACCGCCGACGGCCTCGTACCGCGCGAGCATCGCGTGGTCGATGTGCTTGAAGTCGCGGATGGGCGCAAGAAGGTGCGGGGAGAAGTACATGCCAGGCTCGACCGTCTGTGTTGGTCTTTTTCAGTACGCCATTTGAGAGGGCGAAAGGAGGAGGGGGGACGTACTACGATCATATCGGCTTCAAGGGGAAGGCGCAGGCGAAGGTAGGTGTAGAAGCTCTCATGCCCAATACCACGCCCCCCACCGTGGAATTTACTACTGGCTTGCTCGCCCCGGGCACATCATGCGCGTCCATCCCCAGCGACTGGTCCACCCCATGTGAGAAGAAGGCGCTGCCGACCCCCGACGCAAGGATCGCCTCTTCCGAGTTTCAGGAGCCGGAGTTGGGGAACTAGGGGAAGAGGAAGATGCCGAGGCGCTGGAAGCCGCGGATGAGCGTGCGGTGGCAGAGGAGCTGGAGGGTTTTGCTGTGTTGTGCAGTGCATACGGGTTTTGACATGCATTACAGTGCACTGCTGTGAATGAAGTCGGCAATATGTATGTCGCTTTGCATATAATATTTGAGTTACAGTTATACTTCTTTCAAAGGCCTGAACACAATTTTATTATACTTAACCAAGGTTGAAATAATAAATGACTCCTGATTATTTAGCTAAATTCACAAGTGTTGCAAATTAATTCATCGAAGTTTGTGTCCTGGAACACACTCCGTTGCACAAATTACAGTGATCCACCATCATTTGGCACGCCGCACTTTTGATTTGCTTCGTTGTCCACCATTACGCATGTATTAAGTTAAAATAAATTGTAACGCACTCTAGTGCTTCTGTAGAACGTGCCTTCCAAACATGGAGACAAGCTGTGAAGTTCTCGTGGCGAAAATCTGTGTCTGCTGAGGGATGATTTCAGACTTGTACCAATTTAGTCATTATCACTCGGTGATACACAGATGTTTGTTAAAATAAACGACGCAGTCTCGACGACATCAGAGATAGTTTGTCCTCAGAAGGATAATGGGGGGGGGTTCCAAGAGGGCAAACGGATGAGTACATATAACAATAGTAGACTACCTATATACTGTAAGCCTGAAACAAATATACAAATATAGTTAACAATAGAAAAGCCACAAGAATGTAAACTAAAGGAAATGAGACGTATGCGTAAATGCGGTGACATCGCGAAACACTCGCAAACTGCAATCCAATATTCCAACAATGTTTTCCCCATTTCTCTGTCATTTTTTCAATGAATTCTTTCAAATTTGGAGCTAATAATCTTAAGAACGTATAGAATAAGAATATTGGAGCTTGACCAGAGCATTTGATTTAGATAATTGAATTTTGTTGTACCAAGTACTGGTAGATGACTATACCTAATTACGTGCCCTGGTCCAGCGGTGTAGCTAGTGCATAGACGCATAGGCAAACGAGGATGGCTATATTTAGCTATACCCTCTGGCGTTTATGGACTGTGCCGTCAAGCTACATCCGATTCAGTGAATGATATGATGCGGTGCATCTCATTAGAATTTCACAGTGCAGTTAGATTGCCATGCAGTGAATGCAGTACCGTGCAGTGGGAATATTGTGGATTGAAATGTTGTACAGTGCCATGCCATGTCAGTGCAGTGGCCTGCTATGTCGGTACAATGCATTGCTATGTCTATGAATTTTGAAGTTTATGTACAATCTCAGTGCTACGAGAAGAAAATACATTGAATATAATCCTAGTTTTTATGTAAGGATGATGCTCAATTAGGAGTAGATGATATAAGTCATTTGAAGTTTCAAATAGCAGAAAATATACCTTCTTTGGTGCCTAAATCCTTGCTTATGTCACTAGAAAGTTAACTTAAGCTGTGAACTCACTAAATAATGAAATACATGGCTAGGTACCTCTCTAGTATTCTTTGCAGTGGAAAACACATATTTAAGTTACAAAGTTTGGAGAAAATTCACTCTCACTCTAAGTATTTTGTGGATGTATATATATTTGAATTTATTTCGAAGTACGCAACTGTGTAACAACTGGTCTATCATTACAATGTTGTTATAGTATGGCATAAAAATCTCCTATAGTGTAGGCTTCTCTTATTGTAACAAATAAAATAGGAATTCACTGGAAAAAGGCCAAAAAGACTTTAAAACTTATGAGTATACAAATGAGTGTGCTGCAAATTCGGAGAATGCTCAAATTGCACTGCAAGTAAACGTATACACTACACAAGTACGTACAGCTTTGCACTGCACGGCCCGCCACAGCATTTTCTCTTTCCCCCCAAAATAGCATGCTGTTAAGATGTAGATAAAGGCTCGCATCTCTACCCCGCTACTCGTGTTCAGGCTCGGGCGTCCCTCCTTAGGGCAAGGCTCTGCCTGGGCACAACTGCCAACAGTCTCTACGATGGAGCAATCGACCCCCCACGTCTCACTACGGGGGTGTTCGCTTGTTCATTTCACTTTGGCAGCCATAGCGCGTTCTACAACAATGCTGCTGCGACTTGTGAGTCAAAATCGCATGAGCTCGATTTGAATGAATAGATCTCACAATTCTTCATGGTTATTTAGCAACTTGACTGCTCAAGTGCGCAAGCAGAGACGAGCGTCGCCTTTCTTTTGAGGGTTTATGACATGTCAAAAGTGCTAATCCTCATGGACGCCGCCCAGATGAATTTCTCTTCGTTCGATGAGCATTCCCACGACATGATAGAAAAGGTGTGCGGTCATTCCCGGAATGTTCCATAAATATTATGATGCTCACTAAATTTTTGTCATGAAAGCTTATTAAGGAGGCTCACAGATTGGTCAATTCAGAGTCGTCCACTATTTCGCGTGTTCAGCTCAGTTGTCTTCACGAAGATCTGGATCAAATATATCTAAATTTTATTGTAAGCCACTTGAACTTTTATAAAACTATGAAGAAATATAGCTCACATTGGCATGTCAGCAACAACCTTCAGAGCCTCACTCTGCTGCACTCCAGTCTCCATCTCAGTCTGCTCGTATGTACCAGTTTTTCATTCAGGCGCCTTAGATGCCCATTCTTTTTTAGAGATGTTTTCCGGCGCTAGCGCATTTGTCATTCAAGATGGTCATTTTTATAACAATCCCAGAATATGTATGTAAATTTAATATCCACTACCAAAGTTGAAATCTCAGATCTCATAATTCACGTTAAATAGCCCAACAGTCCATTGATCCTCGTATTCTAAAATTTGAGGTACATGAATTTTGCCATTATCCAGTGTGCGAGTCTATGGCGGCTCATTACATTTTTTCATCCAGGAACGAAGATTCTATCTCGATTGTATTCGAACGACGGCCGTCGTTTTATTTTCCTTCCCGGGCCACAATTGACATTCCAGAAGTAATTCGCGGACCCATATTTACAACCGTCCCTGTGAACTATGGGCGGTAAATATTACCATCATGAGGGGTAAATATTACCATCCGCTTATTCAGTTGAATGAGCAAGCTGTGCTCCTAGGGTGGCTATATAAAAACGTTCTGGCCTATTTTGTGCATCCCTTTTCTCTATTTATTTCTCCTCTTTACATGTAGGAACACAACGAGTCCATTCACCCACGGGGCGGTTTAAATGTGTTGCTGGTCTTAATGCTGTATCGAAACATGATGAGCCTATTATGAAGTGTCGGTCATACTCATAAATAGGTAGAGGATAGTATATAACTGTGTAGCAGTGTAATTCACAAAGCCGTTCGCTGACTTAGAAATGACGAGGAACACAGATGCTGACTGAGCCAATTCCGTTTTCCGAGTACCGGAGAATGCACTGTCAATAGAAGAAGCGCATATATGTGATATTAAGCACAATAAGCGCCAGGGATCTGCGATAACAAAGCGTGCGATCGTTCAGTATAGCCATTTAGTCCGCGACGATGAGCGGCGCCTGTGGGCATGTCGGTGATCTTTCGTGAAGGCCTGCGACTGGGCAGTCGCGCAAGTAACATCATATGCGCACCTACATTTTAAACCACCGTTTCCATATGTTCTGATAGTCGATTGCTTACTTTCATTATGGGATGATCGGAAGTGTCTTCGCCATTTGACCTAATGTACATGCTGGCTCTGTGCGCGAAGTATGTGAAGTATCACGGTGTATCATAGTTCCAAAGGGTGCCATGAATCAAGGAATACTCAGCGGGACCAAATCGCGTTGGTTAATAGACCAATTGCATAAGGTACATGTTTGGTACATGCAGTAGTACAATTTACACTTGGTTGATCGTCTTCAATGTTGCTAACTACCTGTCTCCCTCCCGCGTCAGAAACGGACACACAACTCAAGCCCGCAACATACCTTATTCAAATCTCCCCCGAACATACTCCCTCCACCCACTCCGTCTCGCTCCGCACCGTCGTCAGATTCTCGTACCCCCCCTCAGTGATGACCACCACGTCCTCGATGCGCACCCCGCCGACGCCCTCGTACCGCGCCAGGACCGCGTGGTCGATGTGCTTGGAGTCGCGGATGGAGGCGAGGAGGTGCGGGGAGAAGTATATGCCAGGCTCGACCGTCTGCGTTAGTTTTTTTCAGTACGCTGTTCAAGAGGGCGAAGGGGGGGGGGGGACGTACCACGACCATACCAGCCTCAAGGGGAAGGCGCAGGCGGAGGTAGGTATAGAAGCTCTCATGACCCAATACCACGCCTCCCACTGTCGGATTCACCGCCGGCTTGCTCGCCCCGGGCACATCATGCACGTCCATCCCCAGCGAGTGGCCCACTCCATGTGGGAAGAAGGCGCTGCTGATCCCCGAGGCGAGGATTGCCTCTTCTGAGTTCCAGGAGCCGGAGTTGGGGGACTGGGGGGAGAGGAAGATGCCGAGGCGCTGGAAGCCGCGGATGAGCGTGCGGTGGCAGAGGAGCTGGAGGGCGTCCCAGTGGGTGCTGGGAGAGAGGAGAGTGAAGGAGGCCTGGCGGGAGGGGAGGAAGTAAAGAAAAAAGGGGGTGGTTAGTGGGGAATGGGAGGGGAATGGGGAAAGCGTACCTGCTGCATCTCGAGCACCAGCTCGTAGATCGCACGCGCTTCTGGAGTGAACTTGCCCCCGTTTCCGACAGGCATAGTGCGCGTGATGTCAGAGGCGTAGTTGTTGTACTCACAACCGGCGTCGATGAGGAGGACTTGGGGCGTGAGGGCCTTGGGTGCGCCATGACGCGCGGGGTTATCATGCGCGAGGGCGTTCTTGTTCTCGTGGTCATGCGGTGCAACGGGGCCCCAGGAGAAGGCGCGGTCGTTGCAGCAGTAGTGTAGGGTTGAAGCGCGCGTGGAGGCGGCGACGATGGGGAGGTAAGCTTGGTGTACCGATCTGTGGGGGTCTTAGCATTATTCATAAGAGACTAGAAGAGGACGCACCCTTCACGGCGACAGGAAGCGACGAAAATTGCTTCCGCCTCTGCCTCCTTCTCAATGAGCCACTCTCCCGGCAGCAAGGGTTTGTCCACGCCGGCGCCCGCCTTGATCTTGTTCTTCACTGCAAGCCCCAAAACGCGCATGACGACCTCGTGTGCGCGCGAGCTGATCTCGTTCGCCTTTTTGATCTCCGCGATCTCATATGCGTCCTTGGTAAGGCGCGCCTTCTGCAGCGCAGTGAGGAGGTACATGTCCGTGACGGCGGCGTCCTCGGCTTTCGCGCCGACGATGAGGTTGGTATATTCCGCGGGGAGGTCGGGGAATAGGAGTGAGTTGCGCGGGAGAGTGTGGAAGAGGGCCTCGGGTAGGGCTTTGATGAGCTGGGTGATGGAAGCGGGGAGGGCGGCGGGGTGATCCACGCGCGTGACGTCGTGGGTCTGCGCTGCGGCCTCGGGTGTGGGCGGGGGCACGGACCACATCATGTCAGCGAGCTCGGCCTTGGGGATGAAGAGGTCGACAGAGGGCTGCTGGGCGAGGGACGTGCCGGGCTGGAAGGCGGCAAGGAGGAAGGAAGAGGGCACATTGCACCCGGAGAGGTAGTAGAAGTTGGACTCTTGGCGGAAGGTCAGCTCGCGGTCGGTATCGTTGCGGAAGTTTGTGACTTCTCCGGCGAGGAGGAGGACTTGGGGCTGTGGGGGGTGAGCATGGGGGGTGAGAAGAGAAGAAGGGACGGACCTTGGTGCGCTCGGAGGGCGGGAGGAGGGCGACGAGGGCCTCGAAGGTTTTGATGACATGCTTGCTGGCTGTGACATGGGGTGAGGCTAGGCTAAACGGCGAGGAAGGAGGAATAATGACCGGGGTACACCATAGCGGGCAACGACGAGACGATGAGGGGGTGGCCTACCAAGGCACGAAAAGATAAATCAGCTCGGCTTTTTGCGGCAGATCTCCATCGGCGTCGACATCTCGCGTACGCTTTTCTTAACTCACCCATGGCGTCCACCTCGCTCTCCAAGGCTGAAAAGTCCTACATCCAGTCCAGTCTCCTCTCCCATCCACCTCTACGCGCGGATGGTCGTGCGCTCCAAGATTACCGCGAGGTGGCGCTGGAGACGGGGGTCGCACCACTGGCGAACGGCAGTGCGCGCCTGAGCATCGGACGGAATGCCCATGACGGCGCGGGAGGCACTGAGGTGCTCGCAGCGACGAAGCTGGAGGTCGAGACGGTCGGCGAGGACGAGGGCGTTGAGGACGGGCGGGTCGTATGCTCCGTCTCATGGTACGTCACTTATTCTCTTCATCACTTTCCGTTTCTTTATTATAAAATCTAAGGCGCGTGTAGACTAAATACTCTCCAGCTCTCCCGCCGCGTATCCACACCTCTCCTCTGGCGCGCTCGACGACCTCCAGTACGACCTCACCACCGTCCTGCACCAGACCCTCGCGCATCGCTCCCTCCACCCCGCGAACCTCGCCATCCTGCGGGGCAAGAAATCGTGGCTGCTCAGCGTGGACCTCGTCGTGCTCTCGGACGCGGGGAACGTGTTCGATGCGCTGTTCTTGGCTGCAAAGGCGGCACTGTGGGATACGAAGGTGCCAAGGACGAGGAGTGTGGAGTATAAAGCAAGGAAGGGGGCAGGGACGACGGGCGTGGTAGGCGCGGGCAAGGTGGGGGGTGGGGGCGATATGGATGTGGACGAGGAGGCGACGAGCGGGTTTGATACGCGCCAGATGGCGAGCGCGACGGACTTTGAGCTGCCGGATTACTGGGACGAGGGGGAAATACTGGATGGGAGGGACAGGTGGCCTGTATGTGTTACACTGAATATTGTATGGTCCTCCTCTCGTTTCTTTTTGCATCCGAGTCTTGATGCAGTGATTTTATCATTCATCGCTTTCACAGGTACCGCCTATCCACTTCCTAGATGCCACCCCCCAAGAAGAAGCCGCCACACCCCTGCGCCTTGTCCTTGCGTACTCTTTCCCGCCTTCGGGGCCCCCAAATGTGCAGGCCATGCGTGTCCTGGGCCCCGGCGAGCTGAGTCTGGTCTAGTTGAAGGGCCTCATCAAGGTGCGTCTGGATCCTATCACGGCTGCATAATTTTTTCTGTTGGTTTAGTGCAAATGATAATGATGGTCACTGCCTGGTACAGGACGGTGAGAAATACGCGCGTGATATGTTCACTGCCCTCGACGCGAAGCTGCGCGATGAAGATGTGAGGCGGAATCAGAAGGCACGGAAGCGGTTTAACGCGGAGAGATGAACAAGAACCCGTGGACGTGATGGGAAGGGGTGATAGCATTGGGTCGATTGTTAGATAGGGTCATGAGGAGATACGCATTTGCGTTTACACTAATGCAGTCATTGACGGTGGCCATCCAAAAAGATATCATAGAAGACGAAGTATGTGGTGGTGGTGGGACATCGTTATGTGCACTGCTCTGCTTGTAAGTAAGATGTGTATCCAGACCACGGTGATGAACTGTCGTTGCCCGAGGCTTGAGCGCCTGCGCCTCGTCCTTTCTCCCTCGGTCCCGCGCTTCGAGTGCTAACTTTAACGGCTTTCAATTGATATTCCAATGTGGTCTACTGACATACAGTGCGAAGATTAACTTAAACTAGACCTCTATATTCCATTCTCCGAAGTTTCACCTACCGGACCGATCCTCTGTCGTCCATGCTACTTAGTGCCGCTTGCCCCCTTCAGCTCCCACGACACGCTCATGTCATTCCTCCACGTCTCGGGTACCAAGATCGTCGACGATGCGGGGACAGAGGTCGTCCTAAGAGGTGCAGGCCTCGGCGGGTGGATGACGTGAGTCAAATTGTTCGGGTCCTAGAGTTCGGATCTAATCTAATCACATTTGGATCCGTATCAATGCTATGAACCTGTTGCCGCTGGGGTAGAATGGAGAACTTCATCTCGGGTGCGCAGATCTATCTAGACGCTCCTCGGCGTGTTCGCAGATGCACTTGGATGCTCACCTCGATATAGGATATCCCGGTTGCGAATTCCAGATTCGGGAAGCGCTCGCGGAGGTGCTGGGCGAGGAGAAGGCGGGGTACTTCTTCGATAAGGTAACGCTCCACATCGGGTACCATGCTGGCGATACTGACGTGCGGGTGCAAATAGTTTCTGGAACACTTTTTCGGGGAGAAAGATACGCTGTTCTTCAAGTCCCTAGGGCTTAATTGCATACGCATCGCAATTAATTATCGGCACTTCGAAGGTAGGTATAGCGCCGCGTAATAATGCATGTGGTATCTGGCTCTTATAATAGCGCGTTGCGCGCCGCCTAGACGACCAGAACCCGCGCGTCCTCAAGCCGGATGCATTCAAGCACCTCGACCGCGTTATAGCAACCTGCGCGAAGCATGAGATATATACCGTGATCGACATGCACACCGCGCCTGGAGGGCAAAGCGGCGGGTGGCATGCCGACGCGGGGACGCACCTGGCTAACTTCTGGGTACATAAGGACTTCCAGGACCGGCTAGTGTGGTTATGGGGAGAGATTGCAGCCCATTATAGGGATGATAAGTGGGTGGCGGGGTATAATGTGCTCAATGAGCCGGCGGACCCGCATCCCAGGCATGAAAGGCTAATGGTATTCTATGACCGTGTCCATGCGGCCATTCGGGAGGTGGATGGGAAGCACATCGTGTTTCTGGACGGGAACACTTTCGCGACGGATTTTACGCGCTTTCCTGACGATGCGGGGGAGAGGTGGGGGAACACGGCGTATGCGATACATGACTATGCCGTGTTTGGGTTTCCGAGTTCCCCAGAAGTGTATGTGGGGAGTGAAGCACAGAAGGAGCGGCTGGAGAAGACGTATAGGAGGAAGAGGGCGTGGATGGACGAGAGGGGGCTTTGTGTGTGGAATGGGGAGTGGGGGCCGGTTTATGCACGGAGGGAGTATGATGGGGAGAGGACAGATGAGATTAATGCGAGGCGGTATATGGTGCTGAAGGACCAGTTGGAGATTTACAAGCAGGTTTGGGTTCTTTGTTTCCAAGGCCGGATGCAGACTGAAGCGGCTGGCGTGATAGGATAAATTGAGCTGGTCGATCTGGCTGTACAAAGACATTGGCTTCCAGGGGATGGTCTATGTCACCCGAGACACACCATACATGCAACACTTCAAGGATTTTCTGGCGAAAAAACATCGCCTTGCGGTCGACGCGTGGGGGAAGGACGACACGGAGGTGAAGCACATTTATGCGCCGATTATACAGTTGATCCGGGAAAATGTCGCGGACGAGGCACACCTGAAACTGTATCCTCCGCTGTGGACCCTGGATGAGCGCGTGACTCGTATTTCAAGGACGATCTTGCTGGCGGAGTATTTGGTTAAGGAGTGGGCCGAAGCCTTCCGTGGGATGGAGGAGCATCAGCTGGAGGAGCTCGCGAGGAGCTTTAGCTTTGATTCTTGTCAGAAGAGAGAGGGGCTGAACAAGGTGCTGACGGACCATGCGTCTGACGTCGCTAGCGGTGGTGCTGTTTGATTCCGGTGTACGCTTTGGAGTGGCTCTTGATAGATCCCGTTTCGAAAGAGATGTCGAGTCTCCAGAACATTGGAAGAATGCAGAAGTTATCATTGTCGCCCACGTTTGAGACTGATTCCGTTCAGTGCACTAGAAATGTGATGGATCCTGTTTCCGTTCAGCATGCTTCTGCAGCCCATGATGGATCCTGTTTCGAAAGATATGTCGTGCTGCCAGATGTTGAACTTGGGAAGATTGTCATTGTGGTGCTAGCTTATAATTAAATCACAGTGGAGATAATTGGAGACCTGATAGAAACGGGGGCAGCGATGGCCATCATCACCCCGTAAGAGGGCTAGCCTAGGCTCGCACCGACGGTGACCGGCGGTTTCACGGTGACAACGAGAACGAATGCGTAGCAACCAAAGCAGCAATTTATACTCCGCCCAGGCGCATCATTGATACTACCTTCCTTTTATGACCATACCCCTGCCGGATATGGGAAACGGAGGGAGGCGCTGCCTCGTTTCAGGTACATCAGCGATCTTACCGGTGGTGGCTCTGCGTACCGCATGAAATTTCCGTAACGTAAGCACCGCGGTTACGGTTGGAGTTTCGCTAAACCGCTTTCATCAGCATCAAGGTTTGGGCCCATTCATATAGTAATCACTACTTCATGACCCGTTCCCCCTCTTTCTTGGGCGCGCCCATTGTGATTCGTGTTGATTTCCGCGGGTTTCTTCCCTCTTCCACCACCTCTTCGTGCGTCGAGTAAATCTCGCTCATCCAGGTGACATAAAACAGTCTGGTTACTGTACCATCGCTCGTTCTCGACTCCCGACTATGTTCAGAAGGCACATCCCCGACCTTGACGTCTTGGACTCACCTATCATCTCCCCGACCGTGCTGAGCGCGACCAACGGGGGGATTCCCGGCAGTGCGATTGCAGAGAGGATATTCAATGACCCCAATGCTTGGGGGACTGTGGATGACGACGAAGAAGAAGGAGAGGAAATTTACGAACAGGATGTCATTCGCTTTGGAGGCATCATGAGCGAAGGCGATCCCATGGCATGGCTTGCGGAAGAGTTTGAGAAGTTCCGCTCAGGTTCCTCACACAGCGCCAGTTCCTCGTCATCTACGAGTGACGACGAAGGTGATAATGACGCCCGCGTTGAGCTGAAGCCTTTCCAGGATAAATATCGATTGACGCCCAAAGATGTTCCGTATAACTGGTCGACAAAATGGGAGGGCGTCAAGCATGAGGGGATGGACGCGCTTCAAAGGCCGATCTCGTTGGCGAGCTTGTTCGATAAAGGCGGGGAGGATTTCAGCAAGGACATCCAGCAACAGCTAAGTCAAATCATGGAGGGCGGCGAAGGAACTCTTTTCAGACCATTCCCTAGCTCACCTCCCAGCTCCTCCGGCTCGACGAGCACCGCGTCAAGTTCAACATCACCACGAAACCTCCAGATCGATATTGGGGTGCCAGGCGAAAACAGCCCGCCTACCCCGATCATTTCCCCTGTGGCGGTGTACTCGGCTTCGACGACGCTCAGCTTCCTCGAGTGGTACGGGATCTATCCTGATTCACCACGGCTCGACAAGAAGGCTTTGAGAAAGTCGTTGCATGTTCTGGCTCTGAGGCAGCAGCAACAACAGCAGCGATCTACGCCACCGATTCTCCAAGCCCCAACACCGCCACAAATACGCTCTTCTCCTTTGACACGACCACAGACTCCTGAAGAGAAGCAGGACACGAAGCCAACGGTTAACCTTGATCCTGCCACCCCCGTCGCTTCAACAAAACCTCTCGTCGTGCGCCGTGCTTCACCAGAAATTGCGCGTCGTCCATCACCAGAAATCACCCGCCGACCTTCACCAGAAGTCGCGCGCCGACCATC
This sequence comes from Nidularia pulvinata, assembly GCA_036937195.1. Taxonomy (NCBI): domain Eukaryota; kingdom Fungi; phylum Basidiomycota; class Agaricomycetes; order Agaricales; family Nidulariaceae; genus Nidularia; species Nidularia pulvinata. Next base: position 14,965 of record JASFDH010001417.1, read on the forward strand.
ACCAGAAAGACCCATCCAATTCACTGATCCTTTCTTACCTAAGCCCCCTTCGCGCAGAGAATCACC
>JASFDH010001418.1:0-15020 GCA_036937195.1 Nidularia pulvinata
GGAGGTTTTGTAACGGCAATAACAGCGGAGGAGAAGCAGATGATTGGAAATTTGTCTCAGCAGGGAATAGATATCTCCATTATACAGAAGGAGAAGACTACTAGTATATTATAGCCGTTTATAATTGAATATTGGTATTCATCATGCTGGCAGTTCGTCCATGACTAAATGCCCCACCAATCCCTTTCATATAATTGCGGGATACATATTACTAAATTATGGGAGTAAGAACTATTTCCAGAATCACTTACATTAGTGTATATGAACGTTGGTCCTTGTCGAAACCCATCAACTTTATATACTACGTAAGCATTTTAAAGCAGCCAACGTGCATATTGATAATCAGATACGAAATATGAAGTTCGTACCGATAGATCATTTGTACAATTACTTAGTCGAGTTCATCCAGCTCGTGCTTTTCAAAACGAGCGTTCAGATCCTCCAAGCCCCTCTTATAATGGTCTTCTAGATCTCACTCGTAAAGGTCCCCGGAGTCTGGCACAGCGAGCTCCATAACCTCCCGTTTCTTACCGGCGACTTCATGGATATTTAGTAAGCTCATTAAAGATATGCAAGAATAGGCCGACTCACTAAACAGATTCCGGATTAAATCCTCCGCTCCTAAGGTAAAAAATATAAGACATTTTAAATAATAATATAACGAAGGGATCTCACATCTTCTTCTCGACGTCAACTAGTAGTCCTGCTGGAGGTACGATTGGGAGATTTGTACGCTTCTCAATTTCTTCCTCCATTTCGCTTTGCTCGATTGCGTCAAAGGTACTCCCGGCAACATTCTTTGCAATTTAGGATCCTCCACTTCCAAGCGCCAATAGCTTTCCATTGTTTCCATCCAAGTTACGTCTAACCATACGATATCCAACGGAGCTGTCAGTCTCGGATCGTTCTCACCAGGTTCCAATAAGAATGTAATTTCATCACCCTGGGTCATAATGTCCTTATCACTGATGTCTATATCATAGTACTCGTATACATAAATCCTCTGGAACATTGTGCAATCCACTCCTGATCCACATTGGATTGGTTATCCAAGAGCAATCATCAAGGGATAGGTTGGATGCAGAATGATGATCCATAAAATTGATTGCAGCATAAATTGCCTTAAATAGCAACTTCTGTTTTATGCCTGATTTGGAAGTTTTCTAAAATTCCAGTACACCTGAGTATGCTCACTTGGTCACTTTATAAACTTCTCTACATCTATTCGGATCTATCTTGCAGCCGGGTTCATGTTTTTTGGAGCACATCTAGATTCTAAGCTAGATATCCTAGCACGTTTTGAACGATGAACGCCGGAGTGTTGACGTATATTTGCTCGCGTGGGCGTTCTCATCCTCCCCTAACAACGAGAAGGAATCAGGATTGCTTTCGTTCCGTTTTCGATACTAAAGATATATAACCCGCCTTATATTCCAATGACGTCCCATCAGTGTTCCCTAGTCTCGTACTCAGCAGCTCATAGTCACCTCCTCATCGTCCTTTCCAACGTTGGGCATCTTCATACCGATCGATAATGATACCTACACAGCCGTCTGCTTCTACCTCAACTTCTGCTATCAATCCCGAAGTCCAACACGCCATTACATGCTCGCATATGCCACTGCCAACTCCTATGGCTGCTATTTCTCACTCCCCGCGTGTAGCTCCGGCTGCAGAGCTCGCAACGAATCCTATCGATGATTTCTTCGGATATACGCTATCATCCTCTCACACGCACGAGAGCCGTCACGACCACAGCGTCGCTGATATACTACCACCTTACGTTGAGGAGTCAGATCTCCCGGCTTATACGCCATACGCTGAGCATATAACGCTCGCTATGTATCTGTTCAAATTTGGATTCTGTACGTCGTCTTTCTTTTCATTTATATAATCAAGGATGCTTACCAATATGCCATCTTCTACAGTGTTCCCTCCTTTCTGGATATTCGGAGCCCTTATTCTTGTTTCGCCCTTGCGCGAACCACCTGCATCTCCCGTATCTCCTGCATGGATGCCTGAAAAGACAGAGGCTGAGCGTCAGGAGATCATCTCCCAGATGCGCAAAGTTGAAGTCAAATGGGCATGGCGGTGTCTTTACGCCCTCGTGATCTTTGCCATTATCTGCTGTGGTGTCGGCATCGGCATCTGGGCATACCTGAAGCACTGATTCTCGACTCGCATTTGACCTACCAGTCATTTCCCCATCTCTTGCATTCTGAAGCTTTGGCTCTTCCATCGTTCCCACTACGCTCTCACAAGCAAACTTCACACTCATTCGCGTCGCTCTTTTCTCTTTCGTCTTTATGCCATACTTGTATCAACCTCAACATCATTATTCTTACGACATAGACTTACGTCGATATTCCAACGACCGTTTTTACATACCTCCGTGAGGTAGTACCAATGTAGCAATATTTATACATATATTAATAGGAGAATCCAATCATACTACTGCGGTCGCACTTCTCACTTCCCTGCGCTTGAAGCTAATTGTCACACCAACAAAAGGAAACCGAATGATCTCAGATCTACCAGTCTGTCAACCGCGTTTAAGGCACGCCATTATTGAGTTAATCAGGTACGGTTCACTTGAGAATAGGTTAAAGGCTTGGATGAGGCCGTTAATAAGTAGCCAGCCCATCAAAAAGGTGGGTTGATAACTACGAACATCAAATATCCATAGGTGATAAGTGTATATGAGATATAAAAGTGATTTACGAGTTCCATTATCAATAGCAGTGGCAACTGGAAATAAATAAACGAGAACAGTCTTTGAAATTGGAGGAGTCGTAGAAAATGTGAAGCGATGGTCGCGCAAAGTGTGATGCGGTCGCGGAAATTTAGTCTCGTATATTCCTGGAGGTCTACTTTTCTATTTTCCGGTACTCATTTAATTAAGTGGGCAGATTTACCGCCATATAACACAGCAAGTCATCTTCAACTATCGACAACGCGTAATGTTTGACAGTCTCACGACAATTTTCTCTGAGCGTAATTTAAATTGTCATAATTAGTGTCCTCCGCCAGGCAGCAGGCTTTCGCACAAGTTTGGGCTTCGATTAGAATGGCGATAAACTCGAGTTTTGTCTATCCATAAATTTATATTTCAAGAGTACTTGTCTCTCAATGATCAGTTCGTGAAAAAATGGTAACCGTATTTTGTTTAATTTCAGCGGCTATTTGGTTGACTTTAAAGCAGTGTTATTCGCAACAGTGTTGATGCAGTTACTTGACGGCTGAAAAAGTCGTCATATAAAAGCAGGCTGATTTCTCTTACATCCCTTAGCTGGCCTCAACCCCTTTCTTTCACCACTTTAATTTTTCCTGAAGCTTGCCGGACTCTTCTCTGGTCACATTCTTCTCTCGATTCCAGCAGATTTCTCTCTTCCCATCATTATTAGAGTTGTTCACACGGGGAAATGGCGGTTCCAAAATCGCTAACAATGTTTCCGGTAGTGCATTCGATGTAATTGGAGAAAACAAAACAAAGGATCAAGTCAAGAAATATACGGATCCACCTGTGGCACCCCCTGCAGGACTAGTCGATGCTGCTCTTTCGTCGCACTAATGGTTACTCGGTTGATATCAAGTTATCTCCTACCAGAAACGGCGGATTTAATCCACCATTAGTTCAGCGAGTTTATTGCTCATGCCTTTCCATTTCAGCTTACTCATTTTTATTGTCAGAGCTATTATTGGATTCAAGCAAGGTCTCAAAAAGGCCGCCGGTAAAAGTACGAGCTTTCATGGACTGCTGATTTCTATGCGTGCGCTCATCTGTAATTTAAATCCACATGCATCGAATTATTGAGGATGCAATGCAGTTAGGCATGACTTGGATGGAAGAGATGAAAGGATATTCGCACGTAGAAGTGCTGGATCCAAAATTGCTAAAACTGTTGTCGTGGGCATGTTGAACGCAGTAATACGGAACAAATGAAGGAAAAAAATCAGATAATATACGGATCATCCAGTAGTACCTCCTGTTGGACCCGTTGACGCTGCGAAGGAATGTAAGCTGTATCCTTCGTTCGGGCTTGTAAGTACATGGCTTGATATACTCGACCTCAGGAATAGCTGATTTGGTCCAGAATTGGTTTAGTAAGATTGCTTCTTCTATCGATCTCCTTTTTCAGCTTATTCGATATCCTTTATTAGAGCTGTTGTTCAAGCAACCAATCAGGGTCCCAAAAGAGCTGCAGGGTAAAAAGCGGGAAGTTGAAGAGCTGACTGAACGAGGTTAGGAACTTTACGAGCGAGGTCTTGACTTTGTGACTTTAGCGGTTTTGAAGAATGAGAGCTGGATGATCTCGAGTAATTATACAGGACCACTCAAAATGCTCTGTCGGTGCGAGGTTTTGTATTTCGCATCTGATTATCAATGTACACAATCTCTGCAATCAACTGCTTTGAATGCTTGTACAGTCCGATTTGCAACGGGAGTTTTTTCAGAAGTGAACAACACCTAACACTATTCGCACAATAATAAGTAGGGCAAAATCGGCCCAATAAATATTGTGGATCTTGTAAATAATACATGAATAGATCCATACAAATAGTGTACCTAACCGAAAGAGGAACTTTAGTGTGAAAGATGATTCAAATCGATGCACCCTGGCTGAGAGGAATTTCAGCAGCAGAAATTGTAATCGATCACGCGGTATCCGCAGATTTAGGGGGGTTCGTCCACTTCTTATTCTTGTCATTGACACTGCGATCCTGGAATTAGATGGTGAGTTAGGGTTCAGGTAAAGAAGCAGTGCGAAAGGTGATACACACCTGAACGTCTCTCTTCTCTTCCTCCTATGGCTCAATTGTGAATTGGCAGAAATATAAATAGTAGTGAACTACTTACTTCGAATTCCTTAGGAGGAGTTCCAGTCCACTTCTTGTTCTTAATATTAACATCGCGATCCTGAAAGGTAACTGCCACTTGAGAACATGTCACTAAGGATATCGACAGAGATACAGACATGGATATCCTTCTCTGCCTGCTGAACACTGTAAGAATAAATAACAGATATGAAACGTAGTCCACTCACTTCAGGCGGGTTGGTCCACTTCTTATTCTTGGTATCGACGCTGCGTGCCTGAATTAAAAAATTACTTAGTGTTGGAATTTAAATTTCCAGCAGTAGGACTAATACGGACCTCGAAGTCGCTCTCCTGCGAGTCCTCTGTAAGTAGCTGATGTAAAAGGAAAACGTTAAATTTCTTACTTTAGGAGGGGTTCCGGTCCATTTCTTATTCTTAGTGTCGACACTACGGGCCTGAAATTTTGAATCAATAACGCTAAATATTTGGAAAAAAGTAAATCGGGTATTACTTCGGTCTTCTTTGGAGGGGTTCCGGTCCATTTCTTGTTCTTGGTATCGACGGTGTCACGGACATCGAAGTCACTTTCCTGCGAGTTATCTATGAGCGAGTGATGTAAGCTAAAGTACTAAATTACTTACTTTCGGGGGGGTTCCAGTCCACTTTTTATTCTTAGTATCGACACTACGAGCCTGAGTGGTCTAGTCATTAGCACTACAACTACGGAGGAAGTAAACTAGATGCTACTTCATTTTTCTTGGGAGGAATTCCGGTCCATTTCTTATTCTTGGTATCGACTGTATCACGGACGTTGACATCGCTCTCCTGCAAGTACCCTATGAGCATCTGATGCAAAATAAACTGCTAAATTACTTACTTTAGGAGGAGTTCCGGTCCATTTTTTATTCTTGGCATCAACGGCAATGACGCGCTCCTGTAATCATTACTTGAGGATATGCATAGGTGCCTGAGCATATTTACAAACCTGGATGTCACGTTCTTCTTCCTCCTATGCGGACTACCCGTGAAAAGGCGTGTATGAGATGGACGTGAATGCACTTACTTCGAATTTGGGAGGAGGGCCCGTCCACTTTTTGTTCTTAGTGTCAACGCTTCGGGCCTAGCAGGAACCTAAATCAGTATAGCGAACTAACATAGAAGAAGTAAATCAGCTACGATTTCGGTCTTCTTGGGAGGATTGGTCCATTTCTTATTCTTGGTATCGACAGTCTCACGTTCCTGTAAGCGATGTTTGAGAGCTCCACTGGCACATAAATAAAATAGTGAATATACTTACTTCTATCTTCTTGGGAGGAGTGCTAGCCCATTTCTTGTTCTTGGCATCAACATCCCGCTGGAGTCAACGTATGGGTTCAGACAACTGCGCCATGCAAAGGCTAGCTGTAATACAGACCTCACTAATCTAAATAAGGAATATCAGGACATGAAGGAGAAGATGAAAAGCTATGACTCACTTCTTTGGGAGGAGTCCCAGTCCATTTCTTGTTCTTGTCGTTGACCTTGCAATAAGTATAGAATTAACATTCTGTACATAGCACTGTAGTAGAAAAATCGTACCGAGTTGCTCACTGGGATTGCGAAAGTCGCTGATGCCAGGAGAAAAGCAATAAGCATAGAAGGTTTCATGAGGAACAAAAGAGTTGGATATGGAAAGAATTGATTGTAGAGACGAATGCTGAGGAGCTTCTTCAAGTTCGTGCTACCTTTTATTCCACGAAGTATGCCTATTCAGTTAAGAAATTGAAGTCCTGATCACTCGATCATCAAAAAATGCCACAACACCGAAAAATTGAATGTCTCGCATGTCCTTTATCTGGCAGAACTTCGGCCACGGTCCAAATGCCTGGTCGGACGCGCCTGCCAAGTATATCTGTTATATGGTCGCCGATATGGTTGTTTACTTCCTGCAGTTAGCAGGTGTTCCTTACTAATGATAAAAGGCATCGAATCGATGTAAATCTGGGAAAAGGATGATATAAACCCGTGATAAAGGTAGGAGGAAAATGAAACATACAACCTACTCTACGTCAGATTTGGATGTGACGTCTTAAAACTGACAAGAAGCGATTGTAATCATAGCTGGTGTGTGCAATACAATGCCTAGGTGATGCCAAGATAATTACAACATTGAAACGCATTCATATGCATTGCAATGTCTTTCAGACGAACCCAGTTTTGTTACAGTAGAAGGGAACATAGATAATGACATCAAGTGGTGGAAGTTAAAACGTTGAGTCAACTGGTGACGCGAGGACGTGAGGCACAATCATCGAAGCACGTGTTAAGTAGTGCCTATTGCCAAACATAGACATACACCGGATCTGTCAGCTGGCTTTCCAACTTGCTCTCGGTGCGGCCAGTGCAAGTACCTACACTCCACGGTTCTGCATGAGGCTAATTCTATGAGACGTTGTGAATATACTCTCCTTACGACAGTATGGTACGTAAACATAGCTTCAACAATTAGGGAGATTTTCTTCTCGTTCTTCCCAGATCAGTGCAGTCAAATACTTTCACTGGTATTCAAAACTGTCTAGCATTGCCAAGTCAGATTGGATTTTATCTTCATCGCCGTCCGCTTCAAGTACCTCTTTTTCCTATTGGAACAAACACAGATTTTTTAGTATCGGTCTGAAGATTTCATCTCAACTCCAGAAAGTTAGACCTTCAAGAGACCTATCCATACAATGATTTTCGACGTTCAAACCCCACATCTCCAAGAGAATGCACGCCAAATTGCACTTCTGCTCTCGCGAACGTTTCACTCTGGTCCGCCTAACAAGTCGGCTTTCTACCTCAGATAGAGGCCCTTGATCGTCTAGCAAATGTTAATCATCTTACAACCGATGCGTGCCTATAATGTATCGAACCGCACTACGCAGAAATGATCCTCCTAGATCCTCTCATGACCTTGACATCAGTACGAATGCCGATAGAGCGCGGGCTAACTTGATCCGGAAATGGAAATAGGGCTATGGACGGTAAGCTGAATATCCTTATTTCCAGAGCAGAATTGTGACTTGCAAGTTACGTTTGCCAGCCTATGTCAAGAAATTTGTAGTTCACCTTTTCTTATTTTTGGGAAATGGCATCTATGCTATCTGTAGGTTTTAGCATTGTCAGCATCTTGCCCATGCTCATGTTTCCCTTGGCTGTCACCAAACGATCATCGACATTTCGCCGCAACTTCGGTCAATTTCTCAACAAGTGTCTGTCTATACGAAACTCCCGCATCTGTCGACAACTGGATTTCGGAAACTATAAGTCAGTTTTACTGTCGCCTCCTGGGCACCCTTTCACCACTCTTCTCCTTTTTCATAGAAATGCTTACGTCCGGATCAATCAATTCATTTTTAATTGTTGGTCCCTGCCGTGTCTGGAATCATCACCATGCACCTGCATGGGATTCACGAGACTTCGTCTGGTCTTCAAGAGAATTTCCATGGGTGAGATAATATCCTACCTCTACTCGAATCACTTTCACTCATCCCCCAACTTTCTATCTTACACGACCTCTTACAATGCCGAAACAACCTGTCGAATACGGACCACTCCTTTCAGCCGATGACTTCGATGATGCCACTGAAGCACTAGCATGTAAAGATAATAAATACCTTCCACCTCGTCATATTCTCGCTTTCATTGTCGCCTTTGAAACTATGATTATCATCTATACAATGTGTTCACTCTTTAGCATTCGGATGAAAAACGCTACTACTTGGCCGGAGTATTTATATTGCAAGTGTATTCTTGTTTCTGCGGTAATCCCTCCTGACGAACAATTAGCACCTGCACAGGACGTCATCGAATATGAAGTCAGGACATTTAATGTCGGCTTCGAGAACGACACGACAATATACCAGGGGAAACCTTCCCCAGAAGTAGATAAGGCATGGAACGACCTCTATAATTGTTCGGCTATCGTCATCCCCTCCGTTTCTTAACCACTCGCTCACTCTTCTATATAGTTGGAATATCAAGAATTCCTAAAAGCCAGGCTGCGCTGCTCGCCAATAAGACAAGCGCTATCCCAGACGACGAGGGCTACTACATCGTCGAACTGGATGTCTTCCATCAACTGCACTGTTTGGTATGAAATCTTGCTTATGTCTAGCAAATATCCATTTTGATGCGCCTCGAATCTCCGCAGAATATGATTAGGCAGGCCTTGGACCCAGAGCATTACCCAGACATGCGCTTGGCCGGCTCTCCCGAGTCGGCTGACAACTTCGAGCATGTCAGCCACTGCATCGATAGCATCCGCCAGTCGCTTATGTGCTCCGGGGACGTGAGCACGATCGTATGGCAATGGTCAGAGACCTACAGCAGCGTGATGGTCAAGGGTAATGTGGCTCATACGTGCAGAAAGTTCGAGAACATCCAGAAGTGGGGCATGGAGAATATGATGAAGACGAAGCACGATGTGACCAAACATATTGAAGATGGGATTGTCATCCCAGTCATCTATAACTAGAAGCAGGGGGTTGGCCTGTCTAACAGCAATTAACTAGTTATTCCGGTGGTAATACATGAGCGGAAAGGCTGAACTGAGATGCGTACATACTGATACACGAAGTAGAAATCTGATCCATGCCCACGAATGTCCCTAAATTTCTTCATCTTCGATGCAAGCCCATTCATTGTCTCCTTGGAACCACACCCGCCCTCTGGGCAGGATGATTGTCTGGAGGGTTGGACACGACTTGTGCCACTGCTGCGCAATTCGACCTTCATCCACACTCGATGGATTGATTTCACTTGTGGAAGCCATGAATGTTATATACTGTGATGAATAGTCAAGGCGTACATCACGAAGGAAGAGCAGTGATAAACTTACACGCAAGGATTTGAATTTAGAAAGTAATGGACTCCAACCCTCCAGTATTTCCTGTCACCGCGAATGAGTTGGGCAAAGAAGATTGGAACGAGCAGGAACCTACCGGGCTATATTGCGTCAGCAATACTACAATGTGAAGGGCCTGCAACAGCGGGAAACGCCGCGACACCTCCGCAAATAAAAACTGCGGAGCATCCCTGTCGAAACTGATGACACTTAGTCTCTGCAGTGGGCGTGAGCTCCCCTCCAGGGCATCCAACGCCTCCATTGCGGCTGAGGGGAGTAGAGGCACAGACACTGCTCGTATAGGTCTTCCATGGACGACGGCTGCTATGATCGACGGCCCGGCATGAATGGCGCTGAACAACTCCAGCTTGGGTAGCGATGCGGGGAGCAGTACAAACCCGCTCTCCTCGAGATCCATGCTGGGGGTCTCACCAGGTACGGAGAGGAAAGGAAGTAAGGATGTACCATCGCTTGGGAACCCACGCAAGGTGAGATCGATGATACTAGGCTGGCTGTCGAGGAAACATGCCAGGGGGCGTGTGCATTTCATGGACGTAGTAAGCTGGGTGAGTTTGAACATGCAGCCGTCGAATATCCATAAGGGAGAATGTGACTTGGGGAGCTCGATGTAGAGGGAGGTAAGGGAAGTGGTATTTAGGAGGACGGTGTGCACGAGTCGGTATAGACTCCCCGTAGGGCTGGTAGTGGATAGCGAGAGATCGAGGGATTTCACCAGTGGGGGGAGAGAGGGATTCCGCGAGATGACTCGGAGACAAGTGACGAGCTTGCTCGGCCGCAGTTCACCAATTTTCCTGTACAACAGGCGGACAGAGATGGTATAGAACGCACTGTTCACACGGAGCAGCGGCAGGAGCTCTGCTTGCGAGAGCTCCTGGAAAGCAAGATCGAGTAATTCCACTGGAAGTGCCAAGCGCAAGGAAGGCGCTTTGAATGGAGCGGCGCTGTTCAAGATGATACAGCCATCCCGGGGAAGCGGTAGTGGTACGAGCCCTGTAAGTCATGGGTGGCTTTAGCGTTTAAGCGAGAGAAGGTGTCTCCAGTGACTTGATTTAGCACGTACCTTCCGATTCAAACCCGACATTCCTCGCAGGTATGCCAGTATACTTGTACCGCACGGGGGGAAAGGACATCCAGAGTCTTCGCAGTACAGGACTTGATTTTGAAGCAACTATTCGTGCTGGTATGCCTCAGGAATCAGGATCAGAAGTTGTCAACGTCGAAGGGATTTCCGGCCCGCCTAGGCTGTATCAGATCATGTGACATTTCCCGCGGCGGCAGCATCAGCGGCGTGTCGGTTAAGCTTCAACTTCAAGTTTTCCGCTCATCCCATCAGGTCTCCCAAGAATATCATTGTACACGCATCATTTTTATCATATTCAGTGGGGTATATCAATGTATAACATAAATATTCTACATAAACGATTCGAAATTACTATAACGTTTGCATCAGCAAGAATAACAAAAGTACACCCAAAAGTTGGCAAGTTCACCCCAACCCTCGCTGCACTGACAGTGGCAACCTCAGTGAATTCGAAATATGAGATTGGTTGTTGTGCGGTAGTAGTAGGATAAAATACACAGCTTAAAAACACGAAAGAGATGATGATGATAAGACAAGAAGAAAAGCTAAAAACTAAAAAACAAGAGCGGGGGTGAGGGTAATAAAAGGAAGAAGATAAAGAAGAAGAATATAATGTAACGTCTGAATGCATAGCATGTGTGAGTAGAGGGTAGCGCGACAGACAGTGGGTAAGGGTCGGTGAGAAACGAGGAGGAGGAAGGGGGCGATTAAAACCGTCCAATTATCAATTAATACCCGCTCTGCGAGCTCCCAATCGGCTGCTGATGCTGCAACGACGGCGACGTCATCTGAGCCATGGTCGGCGTCATCGGCATTCGCGGCGGGCTCTGGCTCTGCGCCATCGGCGACGGGGTGTGCTGCATCGAAGGCGACATCGACATCTGGCCATTATTATTCCCATTCGTGTTCGCATTATTGTTGTTGTTGTTCCCCCCGCCCATCTGCATCCCGCGCATCCCAGCCGCCACGCGCATCCCATTCACCGACGGCGAGCGCACGGGCACCGCGTGCCCCTGTATCGGGCTTGTGCTGATGCCGTTCATCCCCTGGCCCTCCATCCCATTCATTGCTGACCCCGGGCGCTGCTGCTGCATCGGCGACGCCCACTGCATCTGCCGGCTCGCGGGGAGCTTGAGGTTCATGTGCGCCGCATTGGGCAGCTGCATCCCCACCGGTGTGCCGTTCGGGCCTACATGCACGTATCCCGCGGGCAAGCTACGATTAAGCTGGTTCGCCAGTTGATGCTGCTGCTGCTGGTTCTGCCCTTGCTGCTGCTGCATGCTCTCGTACGCCGATTTGAGCGTCTGCACCTGTTGCAGGCTCAGCTGTTGCTGCTGGCCGCCATTATTCTGGTTCTGGTACTGCGCATAATTGGGCGTCGTAGCAGCTAGCGCGGCCGCGGCGTGGCTCGACATTGGTGTCATGTGGAACCCGTTCGGGAGCATCTGCTGCGACTTGGGGCGTGCAGGGGTGCCGTTCACCGTGACGGACTCTGGCTGCTGCTGCACGCTCCCATCCGCCGCATGGATGGTCACAATGCCATTCGGAATCGAAATACCCCCTATCTGGCCCTGTTGCTGCTGCTGCTCAGACTTAACAACATCCACATGCGGCATACTGATCGCCGGCCTGCTCGCACCATTCCCATTCACGGACGCCGCGTGCTGGCTCACAGGAAGGGCCATTGGATGCGGGGGGGACGACGCAGCGGGGGTTCCGGCAGAGTTCCCATTCGCCTGCTGCTGGAGCGGTGGGCGCATACCCCCATTCGCGGATATGCGCATGTTGGGTACGCCGTTGGGCGGGGGCATCTTCTTGACTTGGTGTGAGACGGGCGTGGGAGGCGCTGAGGGTGCGACGCCGTTGGGCTGAGCGGGCGTGGCGGTGGGTGGGGGCATGCTACCCATTGCGGGGTGGAAGGCGCGCATCATGCCCGAGGCGTCGCGCCGCATCATGGCTGGTGGCATACCGAGGCGGAAAGGGAGCGCCATGGCGTGCCGCCCATCGGGGCCGACGAGCTCGATCGACGGGTCCGTCATGAGGTTCTGCTGGTCCGGGTCCGCAAGGAGCGTCATCGTGTGTCGAAGGTACCTGTATATCAATGCATCCATCAATATCCTTCTCCCACACAACAGTAGCAAAGAAAGAAAACGTACTTGGAGTCATAATCATCCACCAATACCCTATCCTGCTCATCCACGCCCATAGGCCCCACACTCGGCGCATCGTCCAAATCAAAGCGCCACCGCTCCTCCAGTCTCCTCTTCCGCTCCTGCTCCTCCACATTCTCCTGCTCCTCCTCATCTACCTCCATCCCATCCCCATCCGCCTCGCTGTCAGATCCCACCAGGGCCGCATGCCGTTTGCGCTTCCGCCCTGATGCCAGCGGGCGTGGGGCTAGGTCCCGCCGGTCAAGACGCACGCGGCCTCCACGCCCATAGCGCAGCCGCACGGCACGCGGCTGGCGTGACGGCGCCAAGGACGGCTCGTCTTCGGACTTTTCGGAGTCGGGAGGTGTGATGAACTTGAAGTAGCGCGAGGTGTAGGGGATGAGGGGGGCCTGATAGACATTCTGCGCGACACGTAAGTAACATTCATACGAATTAAAAGCGAGGCACTTACGTCGATCTGGTCGTCCCAGTGGTGGTCGAGGTCCTTCTGCCTTGCCAGCGCCGTCTCGACTTGGTCGCGTATCATCGCGACGCGGTCCTTGGGGCGGATCGACACTTCCGGCCTCGGCGGCGGCATGCTCCCCATATCGTGTGTGCGAATTTTGATCGGAATGCGCGCTCTGGATAAACTGCCAAGTCAGCCACCATCGCACATAACTCATGTCGATATAACACATACTCGTTCTTCTTCACTACCTTCTCCTTATCCACGAGTAGCTCGTCGTCTGCTTTGTCGCCGAGGAGCGGGAAGCTCCGCTTGAGGTCGGCCATCTGCATCCGGCGCTCCCAAATGTACTGCGCGTGCTGCGCGGCGTCCTTCTTGAGGGCCTCGCGCGCGAGGACGCTTTTCGCGAGCTCGACAGAGAAGGTGAATTCTGCTTGGAGGCGCGTGAGCTTCTCGGATGAGGAGACCTGCTGCGCGCGCGTCTTGCGCACGGCTTTGATCTCGCGCCGGCGGAAGCAGATGTACGATTCGTTGAGGGTGTCGGACTCGTCGCCCTGCGAGAAAGGATTAGGACAAGTTGGCCTTAGGGAGACAAAGACACTTACATTGAGAGCAGGGATGATGCGATGCCCGCCGCGCTCGACGCGGCGCTCTTTCCAGTAGGGATAGATGGCGCGGGCGATGCGGAGGAGGGTGGCGGGAGGCGGGATCCACGTCGGGACGGTGTAGTTGGCGAACATGTTTGCGGGGAGGGGCGTTGCGAACGTATCCTGGTAGTCGGAGAAGGAGGGGAAGGTCATGCCCGTATCGAGGCTCTGCGGGGGGGCGTAAGTCCTTAGCACTAAATGAAAAGCAAGGCAACTTACATGATGCAGGAACTCGGTCTTGTCATGCGTGACCTTCTCAAACACGCCCATCACGAGCTCAAACTCGTCTTCGCTAATGACGACGGGCTGCGTACTCTCAGGTTCCTTACCCTTGGCCTTGGCGCTGCGCGCGGATGTGCGCGTCGTCGAGGCAGACGACACGGCGCCCTGAGCGCTGGTGCCCTCGCCACGGGCCTCCTCGTTGTTCTTGTCGAGCCACTCCTTGTCGCGCTCGTCCATGTAATATGTGAAGCCATTAGCGATGCCATTGGCGATGCTCTCCTCGACGGTGCTGGAGGTGCAGACGAAGGACTCAGGGTCGCGCCAGCGGCCGAGGGGGTAGAGCGCCTCATAGTTATCAACGACACCAGTGGAGTCGGGGGTGGGGATGAAGGCGGGAGGCGGGGGTGCATTGGCGGCCTTATCACCGCGAGTGGCGCGGGAGAGGGCGGCATTGGCGCGGTGGGTGGCGGTGAGGACCTCCTGAAGATGATGTTCCTGTAGGGAAAGGATGCTGAGTCAGCAGTTCCGCGGAAGGCACAGCCACTGAAGTTTGCTGACGTGGCAGCAGTGGCTTGGGGCAGCAACTCACGTTGGCGTCCTCGGCGTCGACACCAGCGACGAGGTTGGTGAGTCTGTGCTTCTCTTCGTCCTCGTCTGGGATGAGGGCAGCGTCAGCGTCGATGTTGCCATGGTGGATCTTGAGGCGAGTTTTGTTGGTAATCCGGTTGCGGTTGCGGAGAGAGGATGCGCC
>JASFDH010001419.1:0-15010 GCA_036937195.1 Nidularia pulvinata
CCCCGAGCGCGAGGGGGCAGCAGCTGAACGTGAAGGTCGTGGAGAAGCCGCAGATGCTCGAGATTAACCCTGGTATATGGGATGGGTTGAGCCCGGACCAGGCGAAGAAGTATTATCCGGAGGATTGGGGGAGGTTCGTGAAGGACCCGTATGCGTTCCGCGCGCCGAGGGCGGAAAGTTATCATGATTTGAGCGGTAAGCGGCGTGATCTTTCTTCCTTCTCCTATCCCTCCCTTCTGTCCTTTTCCATCCACCTTCTTCCCCAAAAGAGAGAATGAGATGCTGACACGCCCTCCCCTAGTGCGGCTCGAACCAATCCTAATCGAACTCGAGCGCGAACAAGAAGACCTCCTCATAATCGGCCACGCCTCCGTCATCCGCTGCCTCCTCGCCTACCTCATCGGGCTCCCCGCCTCCGAGATCCCCGCGATCGAAATCGCGCGCGGGGACCTGCTCGAGGTCGTCCCCGCCTCCTACGGGGTCCACTCGAAGGCGTTCCATTTCTGGGATGGCCCGGGGAGGAGTATAGAGCAGGATGGGGCGGGAGGGGGGGAGGGCGAGGGGAAGGGAGGGAAGGACGAGAATAATTTTTATGAGAATTATGCGGAGGATACGAAGGGGAAGAAGGTGCAGGTGCAGGGGGCGGGCGGTGGGGATGGAGATGGGGTAGGTGTAGGCGTGGGCGTGGGAGTGAAGACGCCAGTGGGGGGACAGGAAGAGAGGTCGCCTGTGGTGGGGGAGGGGATTGACGTGTGAGCATAAGTTGGGAATACAGAGTGTGAATAAATGGTGTATAATATATGTACATGTCCTGGATCTATTCTGATATAATAGGATGGATGATATCCGTATTCTTCGTGCTTTTGGGTCACTCCACTCTTGCCTCGATATGGGAATTTGTCAAGGGGATAATTTTACGACGACATATTAGGTTTCTTTCCGCGAACTCTTTTTTTTTTCATCTTGCAACTTCACCTAACGACGATGTCCAATGACCGGCAGCCCCGGCCGTCATATTTGGTGATATTATTCAAAGGCTTCGAAAAGGATCAGCTTGAAGCTTGATCAATAACCATGACCCCTTGCACGAGAGGGCAAGCTCTACCCAGAGTTTCCCCCAGGAAGATCGGTTCCGCCTAACAGTCTCGGGTTCTTCATCTCTATATCCCAGACTCGAGCTCAATTTTATACACTTTGTAGCTGCTCCAGTGGCAAGCACTCTGCGAACACACTCAAACACAAAATAGTTAGTTCACGCATTGCGATGCGCTATACCTGGTATGTCTTTTCATATCCGAATTGACGAGACATCACTGAAAAACTGGACTTCTTTGATATTGCAGATCACGATATCGCAATCGCAAGAAAGTACGATATTTTGCATGGCGATATAAATCCAAGAGATATCCTTATGTGCTATAATGGCGGTGAAAACTTCTTGCATGATCTTGATTATAGCGACTCTATGGTCCGGGACTCAGAAGATGACAAAGTTAATCAGAAAGAACTCGAGGAAATGGCCCTGGAAATGATGGAAAAGATGGTAATGCACATGCTACTGTCTGCATTGAGTATCTCTAACATTTTGTTGTACAGGGTGCCCACGTCTTCATGGCTATAGGAATATTGGACAAAATTCCAGAGTTGCACAGCAACTATTATGACCTGTCGTTCTACTGGTTACTGATCTTCATCTTACTTCGTCATGCAGATCAAAACTAGGATGGGAATCGCGCCTGCACACTACTTTTTGATCATCTACTGTCTACCGCCTATAGTAAAAAATGGGATGGGTAATGCGAGAGCAACTCGAGGTTAAGAATAATTGACCCTTGATAACTCTGTCGGAATCGCTTCGAGAGATTTTCCTTAATCACATAAATTTTTGGAATCAGAATACGAAAAGCCGTTGATGATTCACGAGGCCCTGCTTAAAGCAATCGATTTCGTGTTCAAGGAGGGTGATTGGCCAGATGTCGACGCAGCAAACCATTTATTCATTCGTCTTAAAGCAAATTACAGAATGTATGTTACTTTTCCTTCAATTCCGGCTCTCTGTGGCTGAAATTTGATAATATAGCTTAGAAATGTGCAATACATTAAACAGAAGCAGCGCTTTATCTTGGACTCTATTTTTCTTCCTACAATGTTACGAACGATGATTTCTAGCTTCATCCGGGAACTTGCAAGTCTTAATGATCCAACATATTTGGTGGTATTTCTCAGAGGCATCAACACGTAGATGGAAAGGGACCTCGCTGGGTTTATCGGTACCGGGTTGTCCTCGTGGTTTACCTGACTTCACCACCAGTATATCCCCCCAAACAGAATCCTATGCACATCGTGGTTAGTTCGGTGGGTATTATGCTGAGAGAGTACTCCAGCACAAAATAGTTGGTTAGTACATTTCGATGTGCTACACATGGCACGTCTTTCCTTTTCTACTATTCACCAAACACTAGTCGATCGTGAAGGATCTTTGCAGGTTATGAATCCGCTAGCAATTGTGGTATCTTGCACGATGATAGGAACCCAGGAAATATCCTTATATGTCATGATGGGAATGGAGGCTTCTTGCTTGATTTTCATTATATCAGTTCTGTGGCAACGAGCGACAATAAGATTGATTAGAAAGAGGTCGAAGAAATGGCTCATGAAGTGGAAAATACAGTAGTGCGTGATTTGCCTCCGTAGTTACTTATGATTATTTCTGAACCAATTTCATCCAGGGAGTACGCCATTATATGGCTATGGGATTGTTTTTTCTTGGGACAGCAGCATGGATTCGACATCAACCATTCTTGATGGGGGCAGAAGAATCGGAGAATCATGCTACAGCTGCATGTCTCTTATTATCCCCTAGATAATCTTCCTGCACCTGTAGGTGCTCTCTTGTACTTCGCTTTCAACGCTCGTAGCGTTTGTATTATTGGGGAAAGAGGGGAGAAATTGGAATCAAATGCTTTTGTATAAGCCTTAATGCAAGCACTATTCAAGATCCATAGATTTCTTAGCGCCTCGTGGTAGATGATTTATCTTGGTTCTTGGGATCTGGATTATCTTGGAAATCAGTGCAGTACCTTACTTGGAAAGTAGCCGAGTTTACACGGTATATAGTTGATTTTTATGATTTATAACTAGGTTCCTGTGTAATTCCCCTTTCTAAACTTGTATACCTCACGCACCATCTCCGCCTTTGCTACGTTTTGATGTGCATTCCAGGGTGTCAGGTTGCTTCCATATGGCCCACTAATTTAGATATAAATATTTTATTATGTACTCTGGTATAGAAGATGCTAGAGTGTGCAGAAACTCACGTGAACTTCAAAATTTGTCCGAACTTACGATGTTCAACTACTTACAGAGTAGGATAAATCTCTGATTTTCTAACGTCACTATTCAAGCGCGCCAAGAATTGTGAGGTCCATGATCAGATTTAGAGAATGGCGGATAGTTAAAGTCTGCAAATGGGATGATATGTAAGACAAGATTGCCGTTATCAGTACAATAGCCGTCGCGATGCGCCGAAGATGATATAGCCATGGAAAAGAAGAAAGACAAAAGACTGACTCAGATAATCTGACTCGAGCTTTATTCCTTTCAGGACAACTTTTCCAAAACAAAGGTATGACTCAGTTGCTTGAACAATGACTAACACCGAGCAGTTTTCCATGCTACGATCAGAATTGTTCGAAGCGGCTTGAAGATCTCGATTCTACATTCCGCAGTCTGTATATTCTACAGCCCGTATTATCGACCCGCTGTTCTGAAGGAGCATAAAAATTCTATTAAATCCAGATGTTACTGTACCCTGTACTATTGAATAATTGGATCTTTAAGGAACGAAAACTTATCATCATATTAGTTACCAGGATTTTCTCACCAGGAAATTTGGTAACACACCGTAGAGTATTAGATGCATATGCAAGGCATTGATCAGAATTTTCTGAGGAATATTACTCCTATTTTCTCACTACTATGTACTGATATTCGATGTTCAATTCCGGCTAATCTTCAACTTATTTTCAAGGCCACTGGCGTGAGAGCAGCAGCCACTTCGATTATTTCTTCCTAAGCATAGAGCTTTTCGATACATGCTCGAAGCCTCCTCTTCAGTAAAACCTCAAAAACAATTTATTTTGACGGCTAATTTTGATACGAAAGGACACTGAACTTTCAAATTTTCAATACCTGTGCGCAACAAAGGGTTGGTGATTTGGCGATATTTTCCAAGGGCATCAACACGTGATCTAAAATCATTGTTTGTCCTCCATGCGGCTACGCCCACAACTTACCGCGCAAGCGCGCCCACACGGTCCATGCAACTTGAACTCCTCCAGAAGCCTGTCCGGCGTCAGAAGCATCAAGACCCCATTATTTTATCGCGTGTATCTATCTTCACCTTGGAACGTGTTAATTCCTGTGCCCCGGAACGGCTTTCCACTTGAAGTCTGCAAAGTATAAGTAATGGCAGCTGTTCTTGCATACCCCAGTTCTTCCAGTACCAGCGCGATCGTCGGATATCCTGCTTACCCTTTCTCTCGACAACACATAATGTCCTCAGTGCATAGTGGTGTACTTCCACCTGAAGTGGCGTCTCGAAGCCCTTCGCCAGCGCTGCACAGTTCCAAAGTCAATGCATTTGCTGGGCCTTCGACTCCATCCCGAGATGCAACTCTCTACGATGATTCCACCACCATAGCGGACACTCCACGAAAGTTCAAGTCAAGCGCCAGAGCCGACTTCCATTCGGGCTCAGCCTTCAGGGCCGACGAATCTGAAGATGTCCATCTCTGGGCGAAAGAGTTCCGAGAACATCATATTTGTCCCTCCTTGGAGCTCGTGGAATGGATCCGTCTTTATGTTCCTACAGACTCTACATGCCCCCAGCTGCCTAGAACATTAAAGAACGTCTTCAACGCCGTCGAACCTGGGGTAGAGCAGCGCATGTACACGCCCTTGGCAAGTCACGCTATGGCGATGTGGACTGGATCGTGAGCTGATACAAAATTTTACTAGGTTGCAGGTGCCAATCTTCTTGGGAACTTTACAGATGGGAAATGGATGCGTTTCGGCAGCACCGACGGCACAACTCTGCCAAAAGTGCATGAGTCCCAGCACACGACCAAGCCAGACATATCAGGCACATTTCCAGGACAGGAACTCCCTGAAGAATGGTCGTATGATGTAGTCGGGCATGTTTGGGAAGTCAAAAAAAAGAGCTCAGAAGACCCCATCGATGACAATGGGGTATGTCGCAAAGGCGACGGTGCCAGTGAGCGGATGGCGCAAGTGTCTAAGTACGGTCGCAATATTTTGCTTAGTGGCATGGGCTGTTATTCCTTCGTCGTTGGCGTCTATGGAGACATGATGCGCATATTTCGGTTCGATCACGCAGGCGTCATCTCGTCTAGGAACTTCAAGTATAATGAGTTTCCTGATATTGTGTTCAAGTTTCTTTGGCATCTCGCCCATCCTAGCCACGGAGTTCCTCACGCGGTATGTGGCTCGGATCCCACAGTCTCCTTTCCTACTGTCAAGGAGAGTGATATGATGCTCTCTGACGTTCTCGATTATTCGGAAGATATCTTGCTTGAATACGTAGCCAATCCGGATAAAAGTCCAAAAGCTGCTAAGGAAGCAAAGGAAGCATTACGGGCCTCCTTCCGCTGGGTTCGGGTCTCCTGGGATATCTCAGTACGAGGGCTTCCAGATGGTGTCCCTTTTACATCGATAGAGCTAGGTTCGTGTACCTCTCCCACATTCACACTTCTGTCTAACAGAACCACTCTAGTTGGGGACTCTGCCTCCGAATCAGGCGAGTCTTTCTGATTTCGCATATGAGCTTTTCTGATACTTTTAGTCTATAGGCTCACATTCAAGCTCCAACGACGCAAATAATCAGCAAGGGCAGCGTCAGTATTGTCTTAGATAGTCTTGATTTATACGCTTATTCTGTTGTTTTAGGGAAGTCAACCTTGGTGCTAGTGTACTTATTCGTTTTTGGCCCTCCCTTACATAGCTCTTCTGGTCTTTTTTCGCGTGCGACCCCAGTCAGGCAGGCTATGTTCCTGGACCATCCGAATACAGTATATGCTCTAAAGGACGCATGGCGGTAACTTTGTCGCCATCCGGAGGGTGCCTTCTATGCAAGGATCGAGAGGCGCATCAAGAAGCATTTGAAACCAGACGAAGAGTTTACAGGTTTGGCTACATGCATTGGAACTCTCGACCTTGCAGACTTCAAGGACGCCGATGCGCATGGCTACGTCACGCAGTCAGCAAGATTACGAACGACCAAGGAAATCGATACATACTCTCTCGAACGGAGTCGTATGCGTTCTGTGACTTACCCCGTGGGGAACAGACTACGAACATACTCGAATACAAAACAGCTAATTCAGGCCCTGCGTTACGCTATACGCGGTATGTCCGTTCTTCATCATTAGTGAGACGTCACCTGAAGGATCTTCGCAGGCCATGAACTGGCTTGGAAATGTGGTGTCTTGCATCGGGATATAAGCACTGGCAACATCCTCATACACGGGAAAGAGGATATAGGCTTCTTACATGATTTTGATTATAGCAGTTTTATTGTTACGGATGACGACGAAATTGATCAGGAAGAACTCAAGAAAATGGCTCAGGAACTGAAAGAAAAGACGGTAGCACACACTTTATCTTTTACATTGGCTATGATTATCCCTGATACGATTTTTTATCCAGGGTACACGGTACTTTATGGCTATGGGATTATTGCTCCCTGTGCCACAAACTCATAGTCAGCATCACGACCTTGAGTCGTTTTACTGGGTATTGATGTACATCTTGCTCCGCCACGCGTCCCATGACAGTCACTACAAAAATCGCGCGTGTGAATTGCTATTTGGTCATGATGATGACCCCACTGCCTTGGGTATCAAAAAGGCATTCTTTTCGGATGATTTAAAGATCTTGAATAATCGCCCTCTCACACAATTGCTGATGACACTTCAAGACATGTTCGAAAAGCATATACCTCCTAAAAGAGAACGGAAGCCGAACCAGGTGGTAACTCACGAAGCTTTCCTTAGCGCAATCGACGTTGCGCTACAAGCCACAGATTGGCCGACTGACGATGCAGCTCAACCTTTTAATCGTCCACCCCGCAAAGAAAAAGACGAACCCATGCGTCAGCAGGTGCTGAAAGCCAACTCAAACTCTAAAGGCGGCTCCAAGGGTGGCTCGCAGGGTGGTTCTAAGGGCGGCTCCAAGGGCGACTCTACGGGGCTCGCGGACGTACCAACTGCGACTTCCGGGGAACCTACATCGAGCGAGAAGAGGAGGCGCGTCCAACCTACCCGAGTCGCGTCGAGCAAGGCGCGAAAGGAATCAGCGGGTTCAAATGCCCAAAGGACTGCAGACGACGGCGAAGAGTAGATGGTCTCCTTCGCGTCCTTGCTCTCCCCTTCTCCCCACTACGCTATGACATGTATATACTATTATTTTCGGACTGGATCTTTCTACTGCTGCACCATGCCATTATATGTAATTATATCACCCAGATTCGAGGGTATACCGATGTCTATTGCCCACGTATACCTCCATACTATATACGATCATATTGTCGAGCTTTCAATCCATGTTTGGATTCGAACCTTCATATGAGTCAGAAACGATCCCAGAGAGGCCCCACTTTGAGCAATCAGTACGCTTTGAATAGCACAATGGCAGTCCCCGTCCTTAATGAAAGCAACTAATGCACTCCCGAGCTCAGCCTTCGACTGCATTGTACAAGTAATCATAGGCTCGAAGTTGTGCAAGTTCACTTTCATAACTCCCCATGGAGGAGACCACATCGCCGCTCGCGCCTATTGTCGTTCGTCCGTCAACTATCCTAGCTCATCACTCAATGACAAAAGCGGCAAATACATTTCCGGTCATCGACCAGTCCATGCGGAAAAGCAGCAGCCCGAAGCCTAATCCACAAAAATCATAAAAATACATCAGAGGGACACATTAGGGGGCATACATCACAGAACTTAAACATCGTGCGCGTTCCAGGTCATAGTTACGTACCGTACACCCTCGCCAGATCCCCCTCCTTTCCGCACATCCCTCCTTCATATCACTCCCGCTCGCCGAAACCACATCGTTCCTATCATCACCCACCTCGCCCTCCTCCCAATACCCCAACTCGTCCACCTCCTCAAACTTTGCAGTGTACCCTGGTACGAAGAAGAGCACGTTCAGCAGCCAGTATATGAGCGAGGAAACGCGGAAGCTGGTGAAGGTCATTTTCTAGATGCGTGTGGTGGCGAGGGGGACGATGCGACTGGCTGTTAAGGGGGGTGAGAATAAGTAGGTGATGTGGGGAAGGGGAGGAAGACGTACTGGCCCCAGCGAACCCGACGACGTTGATCAAAATGCCTGGAAGATAGAACGTGTATGCACTAGCGATGTCTGGTTAGGATTAGAGGCAGGAATACCAAAAAGCGCTATGCGCATCGAAAGTTAACCCCCCCCCCCCCCCGTGTGCTTACGCCACTCCCTCTCTCGCATCATACATATCCGCCACGCGGTAGTGGCCCTTCCTCATCACACAGTACTCCGTGATCTACCACACAAACCCCCGTAAGCCCAAAACGTAAAGGCTGCATTTCCCGGGGGGAAACGTACCATGATACCCGCGATGGAGGACAAAAAACACGGAGTACGCGGACAAGGACGATGTGAGGTTATTGCTGCTCTTGAGGGGGTTTCAGGGAAGCATGCATAGGCTGACGATGGCGATGATATACCCCCCGTGATGGATGTTTCGCTAAGTAACTTTCTCCTTCGATTCAGCATCCTCCAAACCCTTCGATGCAGGAGGTTTTCGTAGGCCTGCACAAGGTCTGTACCAATAATTCTGCGTACAGCTGTACGAGAAGCTACAATGCAAAGGGCGCACTGGTTTCCTAGTCCCAAAGTTGCTCCAGATGGAAGGAAAACGGGGGTTGAACGTTATGACCCAGAGGTTAAAAGGGGTCGCTAGCCTCGCCCATCACGTATCGACAAAACATGGTGATTATTCAAGCTTGGTCAGAAACATGCTAACCTAATCTATTCATCTCTTCAGGACTTTATGCGGTCCTGAATCACGGAAAGAATAGGCGAGAACTACAATTACTACATGTCACAGAACACATGAATTATCAGATACGGAAATTGGAATCCTTGATCGTTGTGTACTTTCTTTGGACGAATATCCGCATGATACTACATCTTGTCCATACGGATGAAAATACTGTGGAACGGAGATCGCTCACGTTTCTGCATCTTGAGCATAGCTAGTCCCCTGTAAACGGAGCTATGATCTTCAGCCACGCGTTCCCCATATGAGCCAGGAGATGGCTTCCATCATTGAGCTTCTCACGCGGGATTGCATTGGTTCAGAAATTGCGGACGTCCTCGTATCTAGCAAAAACTGTACCTGTTGAAGGAGGCGTGAGTCATAAGCCTCGCTGTGCATTGAATTTGCTTGTTCGTGCAGATTTAGGGCAGATGTAAAAGCAGTCGCTGCACTGTCGAGCTGATCTCGACCCATGTACAATTTTCCCAGTCTTGCAAGATCGTTGCCTTCTCCGTTGATGTCTTTTGCCTGTTTGTGCAATTCTCGAGCGTCTTTCAAGGTAGACTCTGCCTTATCATGGTTGCCTCCACGCCTATATAGTTCCCCCAGCCTACCAAGGTCGTCAGCTTCCCCCCGGATATCCTTCTTCAGCTTGTGCATGTGCAGCGCACGCATCAAGACTTCTTCTGCATCGTAGAACTGACCTTGACGTGTGTACAGTTTCCCGAACGTCCGAAGGGCATTCGCTTCACCGATGACTGAACCTTCCTGTTGATACAGCTTCAGGGCACATCGTAGGGCTTCGCACGCCTCTTCCAGCTCATTTCGACCGATGCATACGTTTCCCAGCTTGAGAAGGGCATCGGCTTCATTGATAGCTGAATGTTCCTGCTTGTACAGCTCTATAGCGCGCCTCAAGGCTGTCTTTGCCTCAGTCAGCTGATCTTGATTGATGTACACCTTCCCTAATCGCCAAAGGGTATCTGCTTCGTTTATGCCCGAAGAATCCGATACAGTTCCGTAGCGCGCTTGCTGATACAGTTCCGCAGCGCGTCGCAAATATGTCTCTGCATCTTTCAGCTGGTCCTCATCGATGCACAACTTCCCTAACCGGCGAAGTATCTCCGCTTCACCGATGGCCGACCCCTTTTGATGATACAACTCTCTGGCGCATTGCCAGACTTCCTTTGCCTTGTCGAGATTATCTAGACGAATGCAGAGGTGCCCTAGCTCGTGAAGGGCCTTAGCTTCCCCAAGTAGTGAACGCGCTTTACGGTGAAGTGCTGCAGCGTGTTCCAAGGTCCTCTCTGAAATATCCCATTTATTTTGAAGCATGTATATATTTCCCAGCCTGTGGAAGTCGTCGGCCTCAGTAACGACTGAATGCGCCCTCCTGTCCGCGTCCAGAACAACCAGCAATGCTTTCTCTGCATCATCCAGCAGATTTTCTTGTAGGTATAGTTCCATTAGCTTGCGCAAATCATCTGCAACATTTGTGAGGGATGCTGAACATGCCGGTAAGCACAGCCGAAGGGCATGTTTTAAGGCCATTGCTGCATCGTCCAGCTGGTTCCGATATACATACAGTGCCCCTAGCATGTGAAGGGTACTAGCTTCACCCGTTGCCGAACGCGTTCGATGATACAGCTCTGCAGCGCGATTCAGGGCAGTCACTGCAGCTTCCATCTCGTGTCGGCGGATGTACACAAAAGCGAGCATTCGAAAGTCATGGGCCTGACCAATGAGTGAATCTGCCTTCTGGTGCAACTTCAGAGCATCTTTCAAGGCATCTTCTGCAGTGACTAGTTGGTTTTCATGGAAGTAAAGAGTTCCTAGCCTGTAGCAATCATTGGCTTCGCCAAGGACCGATTGTTCCCGTGCATGAAGTTCTCGGGCACAATTCAACGATATTTCTGCATCTGCAAACCGTTTGCAATGTGTATAGAGTTCCCCTAGCCTACCATGGTCAAGAGCCATACCGATGGAGGATTCCATCTTGCAGTGTAGTTGTAGAGCGGATGTATAGTTGTCATCTGCTTTGTCGACTTGGTCGAGATGAAAAAAAACATCCCCTAGTGATCTCAAACAATCAGCACGCTGATCCAAGGGCTTTTGCGTATGGGCGGCAGTATCACAGGCTAGCTGGATTACTCCAATAGAAGGATTACCCAAGAACCGTGACCAATTCGTAAAGGAAATAGATGCCTGATGAAGCTGTTCGTGCATCATACTTGAGAGATAGGCTGTCTCCAGCATGTATCCGATATTACGTAGTTCAAGAGGTATGGTTAGATGCAGTGATGGCTTTGCGAAATTCCAGTCTTTCGTGATTAAATTGACATAGTAGTGCAGAAGAGAAGACTTGAGACGAGGTGGAACAGAAAAATGGTCATTGCAGTAATGGCGAATTGGAGATGGGATGCGGAGACGGCAATTTTCACTTGAAACGAGTGCTGCCTCTTGAAGAGTACGAATACAATGCTGGAGGTTGAAATCGCCTGCAAGTAGGCCCTGAAGGCTCTCCAAGGAGCCGAAAGATAGGGAAAATCCATCTGGCAAGAGTGAAAACAATGCTAGAAGAACTTTAACCTGAGGATCTTTTTCCATTCGAGGACTGTGTATCGAACTCGAAATGGATTTGTCGAGAGCTGATAAGTGACTGTCTCCATCAAAGATTTTGGTCCGCTCCTTTTCCCAGCGGGCCCATATCGACTTCGATGTCTCATTGCCCTCTCGCAATAAACCTGCCAGCAGCGTGACTGCCAGAGGGATGCCATCGAATTCTTCTATAAGTTTGTCGATGTAACCATCATGGATTTTCGCTATGGCTGCTACAATTTTTCGTGATGCTGCAAGGGATAGATTTCCCAGGCAGAACTTTTCAGACCATTGTACGGATAGGGGAAGTTGCGTTCCACGCATCGTTAGAACGATGGCAGTAGAAGGAACTGAACAGAGAAGCTTAAGAAAATCTTCTGCTGCAGAGCGGCTTTCAGTGGGCTCCCAGAGGGCTTCGAAGTTATCCACGAGTAAAGCGACGCTCTGTTCTCGAAGTCTCTCCAACACTATCGACGGGAGTTGTAGCCATTGGAGCTGTGTATTGATACCCAGAATAGCTGCAAGTTGGGGCCATGCCTCTTCTACCGCCATGTTGGGTTTGCACGGTAAAAAATGACGCGCCTCGTAGCGGGCAGCCACTCCCTCATCATGGAGAGCATCCAAAGCGAGCGCTGTCTTCCCCATGCCTCCGCCTCCGAGTATGATTATCCTAGGCCGATCTTGACCCAACAGAATCGGTAACATACGCTGCATTTCATCTTCGCGCTCGAACAAATATGGGTCTTTGGGGGGAAGTATAGGGGCATATGAGGATATTGAAACCGGCCCAGCATCATAGTTATAGTTAAAGACGTTCACATCTCCATTGGTGAATCCGCAGAATATGTTGCCGGGTTCAAAATTTGGGCGCACGCAGTTGTCGAAAAAGTTTCGTTGGCCACAGTTTGATGAGAAAACGGCGCTGCATCGATGGTTGTTTTGCCCTCTGAAACGACACACTTAGTAAACAATCAGATGTATCAGTTAGTACCGGACGCTCACAGGAGAGATCCATGACTTTCTACAGGTATCAACGGTTGCGTACGGTCCATCGAACGTTCAAAGTGTGATATCCTGGGCTATTCCACTCTAAATATCATCAAAGGAAATAGCTAATAGACCTATGCTCACGAAGACCCAGTGTTACTGTTGATGACGGCCGTTGAAGGAAAGTATAGTTTTTGCCTGTAAGCGCTAGATACGATCAAGAGTCAGGGATCGTGTTTATACAAAAGGGTAAATATCAGACTTGCACCTACGTAGAGGGCACTGAGCCCTTGTTTATCTCAAGATGGTCGCAGAGAGAGAGTAGTAGGGTCTTTATTAAGGCTCATCGATTCGCTTTAACAGTCGGTTCACAGCAGAGTGCAACTGCAACGTGCAACGAGCGCCTGGAGCTAGCGCTTGAGAGAAATTTACAGCCCAAAATTTTATCAGGCCCTGAGCGCCGAACTAACCAAAGAGAGATTCTAGAGCCAGAAACTATTGACGAAGATCAAGCCAAAGCCGCCGCGAACTTCTGGAAGCGGTATAGCAAGTAGGAACTCCCATTCGTGAAATGCAAATATAACTTGATTCGTATATTCAGCTGTCAGAAGGCAGCACATAGTCGAGTGATAAAGTTCTATGGGAGGGAGGGGGGAATATGCGGGGCGCCGTGAAGAAAGCAGACGCCTCTGAGTGGCTATGCAATTCATAGGCAGTGGTGTATGATGTGGCATGTTTCTACACGAAAGGACTAGGGGCGCTTGTCTGGGATTGGCTGATGGGACTGTGGGTAAAACCTCCTATTATTATCCGTCAAAAGCACGAAATCCTGCCACATAAGCACCCAGGTGTCAGATAGAAGTGACTTACTGATCAAGCCTTGCCCTGAAAGCTATTCATGTTGACTTGTACTGCCCACTAGCCTTCTCAATCTACCAGGAAGTTATTGTATTGGATGATCTGTTTGCGTTGTTCCAATGCGTGAGCGATTGATTACATGAATAGGGATATGCATAGCATTCGCATTGATCTTCTCATGCAGCCTTCGAAAAAGGAAATAAAGATCATCCCAAGTCTCCATCTATTTGGGCTGGGGACTTCTTGGCATTTAGTTATCGGTGGCTTGAGGTAAGAAACAAATAAATTGACTCACTGAAGACTACAAGGAAAAAAATAATTCGCCTCTCTAGTCGCGTGCACATCATAGTCAAGCAACAGAGAAAAAATGACTGTCCTCAGAGGAAGCCAAGGAGTCACGAACTCTTCAAAATAGGATTGCATGACGCTGAAAGATCACTGTATTTCGAATTAGAGCTGAGCCATAGCGTATTTTATATTTGGGTCCCACAGTAGTTAAATGCCCAGGCCTGAGCTCCCGCTTGACATCCACGCCTCTTCGGAGGACATGCTGTGCTGCACGATGAATCCATGGCCTGTGTTCACAGCGCCCAGAGGAAGGAAAGAACGAGTGTCTCGTGGTAGAAGTGGGTCCACCTGAGTTGTGTGACATGGCAGATGTGTAAACAGGTTGTAAATGTTAGAGACTAGGCAGTCAATGTACGATGCAAGTTCAACACCGCACGACCGTGCGGCTGGCGCTCGAAATGCGTTATTGACATATGTATGCCAAAGCCCTCTGAATCGTTACTATCATTCCCACGGTGTTGCAAAGTGACCTAGTGTTGTAAATTGCGAATTATGCCACAACTACTGCAAACTGAGTTCTGAAACTTGGCATAAAGACTCAGAAAAATATGGTAACTGGTGCAGCCTCCATGTTAGAGTGAATAAGAACAAAATTTCCTCATGGATTGAACTTCAAATTCAATGGTTTAAACCTGAGAGGTCTTTACTGTCCCCCATAATTCCTAGGGGAATCCTAGGGGATAGAGGAATGAATGAAGATATGAAAAGTAAGGAAAGGAGATAATAATTTGTATTGTTATTCTTAATACATTCCTCAATTAATCTCTATTTATTCCCTAATAACCCACACAATTGTAGGAATATTCCCAAGGAATCCTATGGGAATATTGTAGAAATTGAGGGAATGAGTCAACATGACAGGATGTGTTATTTTTTGTTACTGTGGGAAATTTCTAAAAATAGAATATTGGGCTAAATGATAGTCACTGTCTGGGTGATGCTGTCAAGACCTGAACATGGCTGGACAGGAAGGATGATATAGCTGAGGTGCAAGTCCAATAGTGTCATATCCCTATATGGCACAGCATGCACCATCGCTGTATTGTTTACAATCAATCCCGATGCTTTCCTGACTTCCTGCTCATCTCCGGGTTTACTCAGGTTTACTCCAGTCTATTTCCATTT
>JASFDH010001420.1:0-15003 GCA_036937195.1 Nidularia pulvinata
GGATGGATCAAAATATCGCCTATCGCAAACGAGGGTCAACGTGTGTCAGAGAAATAACTGCGATTGGGAGGAGGATTCACGCCATGATTTCGAATACTACCATGCATACTGTATATATTTGCACAAAATGGCAATCACAGATTCAACCGTCTTGAGTGTCTAATGAATTGCGAATCACTCCACCTGCGTACGTACATGTTAGAGCTCTGAAATCCCCTTGCCATATATCTCCTTGCATGCCTCTTCCGGGAAGTTGGTAAGAACAACATTGAAGTACTTACCTGCAAAACTAAGTGGTGAGATGTATTGATTTCGGGTAAACATATCTGACGGCATTCTAAATCAATGCCAAGTCGTAAACTTATCTGGAACAAATCTCCTCATGATAGTCTCATGTCATGGAAGTTCGAGACTTGATATTTGTGGGTGTATCACTGAAGAGATTATCGAGTCAAGTTATCCTGAGCTCCATCGTCGAGAAAGGTTGTGCGACACAACGGATTTGTCTGAACGAGCCTTTTTCGAGCTAATCTTAATTAGTACTTTATTCGAGGCAATAGAACAAATTGCCAAATAGGCATCTGATCTTCATAATAAGAGACAATGGTATCTTCTGAAATGATCAACGAGCGACCTGAAGAAGGCACGTCGTATTTACTTACGGAAGATGTTGGTGCCTCCAGTCGCTATCTCGAATAGCCATCGGAGTACGCGAATTCTGAACAACGAATATTCATTATGTCCAATGTCTGCAGTCCTATAGCCAAGAAGAGACGTGCGTTCGTGATAGCAAATGCTGTCTCACTGTTCAACGAGCTGGCTGAATTCACTGCAAAGTTCCCTAAATATCTTATCACCGTGAAATCTCACGGAAAGGAGGCGGTGAGCGAGAGCATTAGAAAATAGCACCAACCTGGCAATCCCGTGCTAGTCTATGTTGCTCTATCTGGGTATGTTCCAACATGCAATCATCACCATGTTTTTTGACCCCTTGGGTCTCATTCAGAAGAACACGCGGCCTTTCAGAAGATGTTTCCGATGTCATTGTCTTGTGGCATAGTTTTTGTTGTTGTTGTTGCTGTTTTCAAGTATGGTTATTGCTGAGCATAGTCAGGGATGTATCTTGCATGAGTTGACATTGTATTCGTTACCGCGACGGTGGATCGTGGCGTGGTACACGCTGTAAGAAAATGAATGACTGTACCCTTCAGATTGATGGGCGCAGAAGTTCATCTTAGATAGAACCTGAAAGCTATACAAGTTTTATTTCCCGCTCTACAACCTATTAAATACACTGAAGCTGCTCAGCATCAAGAAGCAAGCGTAGCCATCGCTCACGAAATTAGCTTTAGAACTCCTCATCGTCGGAGTCGTCGTTTCTCCGACGCCCTGATCGGCCTCCGTGATGAGGCTTGTCATACGCAAAAGTGCTGTAGCTCGAGATAGATTGTGCAACGATGTCATCCAGCATTTCAGGAGGGAGGTCATACTCCGAACTCCGTACAAAGATAGCGTATGCAGCTGAGGAGATGAAATCTACGATTAAAAACAGCTGCGGAGATCGGAAAGAAAACTGAATACCATCTTCAATTTTTTCGAGCGATTGTGAAGTCACCGCTTGCTTCTTGCTTAGATCCCGGACATATGGAGTGAAGCGTTCGAAATCTATGCCCATAAAGCTCGTCAAGCGCCTTCCATCGGATAAGGGTATACTAAGCCTTGCCTGCTTTGCAGCCTCTCATGAACGAGCAAACTTCGGTTGCTTTCTTGCGGCCCCCTCTTCGAGAGATACCAGATATCGCGAACCTCATTAGTTCTCCGGTTAGATCAGATAGGCCCAAGAGATAATCAGGCACCGTGAGGGGAAGGTACTGCAAGAGTTAACCCCAAAAAATAAATAAGCTGTTGTATAAACTCATACACGGAAATGTAGGCGAAACAGACTGTGTGACACGTACAGGAACCCCCTCGGGGTCTTGGAGGGTCTGCTGGACTTCATCGAAGGTGATTAGAGTTCCATGTTCCAGATAATAAGCGAAGCTGAGAGCTTCGATGTATTCCTGCAGGCCTGGAGACACTTGTCGCTGATAACGCCAGAAGCGAACTCCCTCCAGCTCATATTTCAACCCTGCGAATATGGCTTGAATTTCACGCAGCTTGTCGCGTCCAAGCTGGGCAGCGCGCAAGGCAGCTGTACGATCATCGGCATTCGGATCCTCCATGACGATACGATGGAGCAAAAAAATGACCTTTTTTGAGAGGTTGGTGATATCACGACTGGCCTAAGGAAGGAGACCGTTCAGGAGTAGACGGAAGGTAGTCTTAAATCGGGAGAGACCTTGATAAGGCGCTCTCTCCTATCGTTGTGGTTGTCGAGATCGGCCCTGAAATTGTCGAATACTTGGACAACCTGAGACGTTTGAGTAGATACGGCGGAAGACATCGAGAGGTCTGTTTCAACAATGTGAATATTACTTGGAAGACCGACTCGCGGTCATAGACGATGGTCAAATTGAAACTCCCTCTAGCGTTCATGCCGTCAGATCACATGTTGCGGGATATAAATGGCAGAAATAAATAA
The DNA here is from genome assembly GCA_036937195.1 of Nidularia pulvinata. Lineage (NCBI taxonomy): Eukaryota > Fungi > Basidiomycota > Agaricomycetes > Agaricales > Nidulariaceae > Nidularia > Nidularia pulvinata. The sequence goes on from JASFDH010001420.1 coordinate 2,582, forward strand.
ATAAACAAAGTCAGATCACGTGATAGTTTGCCGAGTCCCAGCCGACAGTCATTTGCAGATCCCATTTTAGGCAAGAGCTTAACCGCAGCAGTTACTCGTAACACGCGCCATTGACGTACCATCCCGACGCCGACCACAACGGCGAGCACGACCGCAACGACGACCAAGACCATTCAGCGCGCCTTCTCACCAACATGTCTTTTACTCCCAAGGCTGGCTGCCCAATGTGCGGCATCGTGGCTTCTGCAGCACATGCACCGCTCAACTCGCCCCTCTCGCCATCATTTCCAGCGGGCTCAACACAACCAGAGGTCCTGTGGCGAGACGACAATTTCACTGCATACAGAGAGAAGGCAAATCCAGTCTCTAGCAAGGGCCACATAATTATAGCATTTAAGTGCGTTCTTTGCTCTCTTCCTTGCACAGTTACTGATTCCGCACTCAGTTTGCATGTACCATCAATATATACCCTAGTACGCTCCCTGCAGACTCGCTTAACACCCATCCACTCATACTTCTTTCCCTAGTCATCTAGTGACCTACCTCTTCTTGTCAATGTACGCAATCTTGCAGCACGCCTGCTTACCTCCCTTCTGCCCACCGCAACGCCTCTTACCCCTTCCGTTGCCGTTCTTCCTTCCTCCAACCATCTGAACAGCTCGACCAGCCAGTTCCGCATTGGATTTATCACCCCTCCTTTCAAAGATAACAAAATTCCTGTAACAGACCACTTGCACGCGCATGCTTTCATTGGGTCTCCTGACCTGATGGGGTGGTGGAGAGGCATTGCGTATGGCCCATTAGCATGGTACGCTATCGACGACTTGATAGCAGAAATCAGGTACGTAATTCCCCGCACAACCGATTGCACCTTCTTTCGTCCCTCTAAGTACTTCTTTATAGAGAGACAGTATCCAACAACCGGGTCAAGTCTGGATATCAAAACCGTACGAGGGCTCCCATCGACCTAGTACCAGGAGCAGGCGCGCGGATGGGTACCCCAGATGGCATCGAATTCACCGAGCCCAGCTTGGCAAGAGCGGATTCTAATCTTGAAGACGGCGAAGGAACCCCGGCGAGTTTAAACAGTCCAAGATCTCCGACAAGGCTGGCACCAACGAGTCAGATACCCCACCTTCGCGTATAGGATTGTAATTTTGTGGACGCGCTCGTAGATCGAGTTTGGTAACGGACATCTACGCATTATCAGTGTAATCTTGGTATATTCAGCTTCAGCCAACCCTTTCCAGAGCGCCTGGGACTTTTCTTACGAAACTCTATATGTATACCAGGCAATACATCTCTGTCATGATCTATACATGATGGTTCCATACACCTGGTCTTAGTCTTTTACATCCTTCATCCATTCATATTACCCCTCTAGACTTAGCATCTTTCGTTTATGCATCTTGGAGACGCGTTGAAGATTAGTAATAACATTTCGCAGATAGCATAGGATACCCACAATATGATGATCCAGTTAACAGTGTCGACAACGCGGCTAATTGATCATCAGTGAAGCGCTTTGAATCTTCATGCCACGTATCCTGGTGCGTTCTCTTGAAATTGCTTGCGCATTTCCGGACTGTGGTTGAAATCGGGATCTGCAAGTAGCAATAAGCATAAAGCTTGTGACCCAAAAGGCCAGAAACACTGACCGGATCGTAAGTATGCTCCGCGATTACATTCGTCAATAACTCTGGCATCCATTTCTCCACCGTGTATGGGTAACTATCGACCAGAGCGCAAATACCAAGAATAGCCGCATGCCGTTGCCGGATGGCCTTGTTGTAACCCGGGTCGTCTCTTCCCGGTATGTGGCTATTTTTAAGCAAGCGCACAAATCGGTCCTGTTAAAATAATCGTGGCCGTCAGAAGTGATCAGTAAGGCATATCCGGGAAATAAAACCTTAAGTGTGAGCACACTGCGCCGCGGTGATAGACGAAGAATCCCCGATAATGTCCTGTGATACAGAAAAACAAGAGCGCAGTAGTGAGCGCGTGGCTTACATAGGTCGACGGTGAACTCACGTAGCTGCCATTTCTCGCACTTCGACAACTTCATCATCCAAGCATCTACACAAGACCTTTCCAGAAAGCAGGTTAACGGATATAGGATGAGATCTGGAAAGAGCATATACCTCCAAGATCTCCACAATCTTGATCTCGCTAATCAAAGGAACCTGTCGGAAATAAAAGACTGCAAAAATGATAATTGAATGATAACAAATGAAGCCGAAAAACATCGCGCATACTTTGCACCAGGGGTAACACCTTTAATCTGACTTTCCAGGACTATGTGGGGAAAATCAGTCAGCTTGTTTAAAAGGAGTAGTGCCTATAGACGCACGGGTGAGGTCTGTATTGCTTCGAAAATATTATCCAGCAGAGGATTTACTAAGGAGGGTGGAGGAGTAACGCCACACATCCTGACTAACAATGTGCTTCCACGTGTAGCAAGTTCATCATTGTCGTTCACTGGCGGAAAGAAAAAGAGGGTGAGTCGAGACGGCATGGGGAATCTATCTGACCAACTAACCTTCCGCGAAGCGGAAAAGCTCCGGCTGCGATGAATGAATTGAAGAGGTGACGGGTCATCAGTTTACGCTCTTGGGACTCACCATTAATGGGAGGATATAGTCGAAAACAGATATGGCATGGATATCGTGTAAAGATTGATAGAGCCATTTGCAAACAGTGATCCCAACCCTATAAGAATATGTGTCAGTCTCCAGTAGATTTCATAGGGAAGACAATATTGTAGTACCGATCATATGTCGATTGGAATGCCCTGGCGCCGGGGATACGTTCCGTGCGCCAGACCTTGAACCGTTTAACAAGATCAAGAACTTTGGCCTTGTGATAAGTTCCCCGCATCCCCATAATGTCGTAATCCAGGGGAAGAGCTTGGCATTCCTTTACAAAGACTTCGGTAGTTGGAAGAGAAGGTTTTGGCTGCCACTACAGATCGCTGTCACGTTGGTATAATGTCATATGGACAAGGGAGATGTCGACGTACTTTGATATTCTCTGAGAACGCTAAGATCTCTCCAATGAATGCGCGAACCTAATTTTCGTCAGTGAAGAATTATTAAAAATCTATTAAATGTTATCTCACGTCATCGTGCTCGCTGTAGACCTCTGCCCAGGAGCGTTCTACCGCATCGTCTACCCATGCAGTGAACTTCCTTCCCAGCTCCTCGTAGAAAGCTCTGTACACAGAAATGATCTTGAATGCGTCGAATGACATTTCAGCGTTGAAGTCCATCGACTCGAATGCCTCGACGAGATAATCCACTAGGGGCTGTATCCGGCGAGGATCCCTGTGATAAAACATATACTGAAAGAGGCAATGAGAAAATTTTACACAATTAAAAGACGCTATGCGGATCACCTCTACAAAGCTTGTCCAAATAATCAAGGTATCGGACTTGATATTTTTGAGATAGATGGTCCTCATATGAGGTTCATACCACTCCCAGAGTTTCTCTTGCTTATGAATGGGCCAATGCTTAGATCCTGCAATGAAAACAGGTTATACGATTTGCAATGCCGGATAAAACAGATCCTACCCCCGAGTACACCTGCCAGAAGTTCGGCAGCGGCGCGCTGTTTATTCTGATCTTTGTCGGAAATCATTGCTTCCGCTGTGGGTTTGAAGGCCTCAAATGGCTGGTCTTCGAAAAGCTGGACTGCAACAATGGCTATTAGACTAACTAGCAGAAGAGTTTAAAAAGACCTACAGATAGACTTCACGCATGATACATTGTCCTGAGTGATGCTGGTTTCGTGGTTCTCCTCGGAATAGAAGGATGCAACTTCTTCCCAATATGAAGGATCCATGACCATTATGCGAGCAGCATCAATAGCGCCAGTACTTGCTGGGTCCCATGGCTGAAATGTGGATTTCAGGGAATGGGGTAGTTCGTACAACGAGATAGAGTCCTTCCATGTCAGCCATCCTGGAGGGTCTTTGTCGAAAAATATTCTAAATCGAACAATGTTTTAAGTCACTTGCACACTATTTTCAAGTAGTAACTCACGGCTCTCTCTTTGCTTTATTGAAGTTGACGGGAACTCTGAAGTTGTTCAGGAACCCCACAGTTAACTGCCGGGAAGGTTCGACAACGACATTCTTCTTCAGAGGATTATGTTGCCGTTGCAGAGCTAAATCAGCAGGAGTAGAGCAATAAGTGCGTAATTTGATATTCCTAACGCTCTTCATGACCGCTCGCTGCGCATACTGGGAATGCATTAGTGTGATCAGTTTGGTGGAAGAGAACAACAACCTACGTAACGCTGTGAAAACCACATGTCAGAAAAATATTTTAACGACGCTGCTGTATCATTAACTTACAATGGTTGGGTGGTCGTCATGGACTCTTTCCAAGAAATATTGGATTTGAGATGCCATCAATGGAACATCTCGTCGAACAAGTGTCCGTAAACATCTGGTTGCGTATATCGCGTATCGCCAATGTGTCTTCGTCGACTTTCCGATCTGTAGTACTGCATCATTCTGAAATGGTTGAGTTACATCGGAGGTATTTGGGGTAGATACTTACTGTTTTCATCACTGCGTCGTTAATTTGCGCGACGTATTGGATGCGGCTTTCTCTGCACCGTCGAATAGTAGTCTCTGCTTTGGCATCAAAAGGGATCAAGCTCTTTAGTTCTGCTAGAACTTTGTCTGTGGCTGCATCCGAGATATCGTAAACGAGGTTACAAGGCTCCACGAAACTATTTAAACCTGGAGGGAAGTCAGTGAAAAGATTTAAAGAGAGCTATGTTTGTACGAACAATTCTCGAACACAACGGAGACAGCGTCTTGAATGGAAGGCTAGCAAGGATGAGGTAAGTTTGCATAGTCTAACTTGAAATAAACGGACGTACCTTTTCATTGTGTTGGCACTCAAATAATTTCTGTATAAATTCCGGAGCTAAGACAGGTTCTACACAGTGAATGTCAGCAACCCAAGCTATTCGTTATCTTTAAAAAATATTCCAACCTGACACCGCGTACTTGCCAAATGACGGTAAATTTATTGACCAAAGGGCCCCTTTCATCCGATCATCGTCCACGCCTGGGGCTAATGCGTCGTATAACACTGGAAGAGCCCTCCGACGTACACCATCGTAAACCTGTATGAATGCAGAAGATAAGTGTCTGGCTATAGCTCGGCTTCCGGCCAAAAATATTCTTACTGCACAAATAGCTTCTAGAACAGATTGACTCGATCTAACCATTGTATAACTTCAAAAACCGCATATCAGAGATAAAACCTTGACAAAACTTACTCTCGAATGATTGCATAATGCCAGAGAGACCATTCAACGAGATCATCAATCAAGGCATCTTCAACAGGCCCTCGTTTCCGTTCAATGGAATTCCAGCGCAGGCGTGCGGAGTTATAGAATCTGCCTCTAATCAGCTAATTTGAAGTGGCCGAAATAATGCCCACTAACCTTGCTCTGCGAACGTAGACTGCTCTCGGCCATACTTTCTGTCCAGCGTACTGACGAGCAACATTTTTCTCTGATCTATACTGTTCTTCATTGACGTAGTAACTATCAAGGAGTTAGATAACGAGGAAATATGGAGCATTAAGTGATTCTTCAGACATACCTATCCCTGCTATCCCCATATTCCATCATGTACGTTCGTACCGATCGTACCTGAAAATAATTTCAGAAGTGCAGGAAGCAATAATAAAATGCCATTTACCAAAATTTGGACTGCATCTACAGTGTTTTGATCACCCTGTTGGCGTAGAGCGACTGAGGCATTATGCAAAAACATTCCAAACTGCTTTCGCAGTGTGACGATGTATTTATATCGCGGATCCGCCGAGTCAGTTAAGCAAAATCCAGAATTAATCGTGTCCACCGACGCTATCATTTCTGGTATTTCTCCCCTGAAAGATGTCAATATCATATCGAACTATGTTGTTTATGCCACCTACAGGATGTCACTAGTTAACATTGCTGAACGGGCTTCATCCGCCGAAATGGTCTCCTTGAAAAGAGTAGGAATACCAGAGAAGGCATTTCGAACAAGAGTGAGATGGCTGAAACCAGATACCATTGGTCATTACTCCATGCATATACAAAGACGTCGACGAACCGGCAGAATTCATTGCGCCAAATGGCATCGCGGAGATCACCTGTAAGGAAGTTCGGTTGCAATACGATAAAATAGACTCAGTCAAACGTACCAGGCTTCAGGAGACCTTCCAGTATACCCAAAGAAGGCTCAACTAGTTCTCGGAATATTTGGAGGGCGAAGTCTATCTCCTCGGTATTGGGTACATGCCAGGATATCTATCAATCGTAATTAGAGGAAATCAACAAATATAACCATTCTATGAGACTTGCCTTGACTTCATCTGCTGTAAAGAGCTTGCCCCAATGGTGATGATGATGTTTACGGAACTCTGCCTGGAATAAGCCTTGTGTCAAATACGTAGATATGCGACTTAGTTACCCTCGCTACACCATTCTTCAGGATTTGCAAACTTGTTCTCTAGTGGATAGGTATGGGTTAACGTCAACAGCAAGCTGGAGATCAGCTTCCCATTCCAAGAATAACCGCGCTTCGAGAGTGTCTTGTCATGAAGTAAATGAAGCAATGATAAGAGTTCGTCTCTGTATGGCATGATCTTCGCAAAAGAATTAGAATAAACACGCCGAGGACGAAAGACAACCTTACTGCTCGCCCGTCACTGGACGCATAAGTATATTAGATATTTATATAGAGCACTTGCAAGAAAAACGCACTTATACACTGTCCCTCTCAATATAGCCAAATCTAGGTTCTAAATTAGAAATATGGGTTTTAAAGAGTTTTATCGGTTACTCACTCCAATGCAATGTCGCATCAGATGGAATGGGTAACGAAGAAGAGGTTGTCCTCAATGAGCTGGCGCCATTCTCGAGCTCTGTTCGGATATTTCGCGAGCAAAAGGGAAAGAATCTGGCTAATGTCTTGACAGGATCGGCATTTGAAACACACTCTACTAGCTGATGGATTGCTCGAACAGAGTTGGAGCGAACATTTGTGCTGGCATAGTCATACACCATATTGAGCACCAGATCATACAAAGGCTCAGACAAGTGAACACATATTTGACTGCAAGCTCCAGCCACAGCATCCACCACCTGGACTGTTTAATTGACAGGTTACGTGTCAGCATGTCATAAGCCTACATCAGTTTCTTCGATCTTACCTTCCGTCGACCCTCCACTCGTTCCATCAGGACCTTCTTCTGGCAGGTTCTCAAATAGCTGGATAACTCTGCGTACAAAGCTCGCAATCCAGTCCGGAAAACTGCCCGTGGAATCCTGTCAAGGTAAAATGCACAGATGAGCGAACATACCGGGAGGAGATAATAACTCTTACCTGAAGCAAAGCATCCTCTTCGGCATCAGTAAGCCTCGAACTCATTTCCGTGTAAGGCGTATCCAGATCTTCCAAAGAAAATGACGGAAGAGTGACCTGATTATCGGAAGGGAGTGTCGGATCTGCGTCCAACGGTTTAGGAGATGATTCATCGAAATCGGCCAAGTCCCCGATTTTGATGTACTGGGATATTTCAACCAGGAATGCTGTGGTACAGAGCTTCTCCGAGATTAAGTGGGTGTCATCATGGGGATGATATAAAGCTCACTGTCTTAGCAGGATCATTCTGTTGGTCATTGCTGATTTAAGTATTTCTCAGCAGTGAATCAAAAACCACTGTTCACTTACAAGATCAATCCCTGGAATAAGGAGCTGCAATATCGGAACAAGGTGTTTGCCGCCAGAGTAGTATACGTCACGGGAAACGATTGCTGGCGCAACAGCTCCAAGAGCTTTTATGATAGATATCGTGCGTTGAGTCTGGGCGACGGCATGTTTCAGCGTATTGTACTTATAGAAATTTCGTGACGTACCTCTGTCAATGCCTCTAGCGATGGCACGGCTCGTTCCAATATTGGATGCAGAATGAGATCGGGCTCCATGACGCTCATCGATTTTAGGCAACCTTGGATATTGCCTACTGTTGTAGAGTCCTGAGAGAACATCGCAAGCAAAGCAACGGTTCGAAGGGATTTGACGAGCTCCCTCCTCATGAGCTTAGTAAGCCGACGATTCTGAGAATAAGTGAAGATTAATAATAAGTTCTCCCAGAATTTCCTGAAGATAGCCACCTTCGGTGTTTTGCAGTCTGGTTTCATTTCTTGGTGCCACCCTATTTCAAGAGTAATGAGGAACAGTGGTATGTAGATAACAATTCTGATAATTACGTTTGTTGAATTCATACACGATATACTTAATAAACGCGCTTAACTGTGCGGGATTATGGTCAGTAGGGGTGAAAAAGACTTCAAAATAAGTGAGAGAAAAGTAAGATGCTTGACATACATCAGATGTCCAAGAACCAGAGTTTGACGGATGGAAGAAACTCTCGGTCGAAGCAATCATTCTTGCAAGGGAATCTAACGCCCTTGAACCAGCCAAGTAGGATTTCGGGTGTGCATGCGTCTTCTTTCTTAAGGGTGCCGAGAGGTAGTCACCCAAAGTGCTATTGTGGATGTGGGGTGTGTTCATCCCAGATGGCAGCGGCGAAAACATGGGTGTCGGTGCGTTTGAAGGAGGAACGGGGATGCCGTCAGGAGCCATTGAGTACACGATTATACGTGCTAAAGATACTAGTAATATAATTTGACTCAACATTCTGACAAAAATCATGTTCGAGAAAGAGCACGTACCGATACGCCACTGTGGCTTTGGTAATCTTCCAATTTCAAAGCCAACTTGGTTATCGGCGGATGGACCAGTTGTGAGTGAGCCACCATCAGCGAGCGGGATTTCTTTGGGATTCTAGTTAGGGTGTATGTTTAGGTAAAATGGACGCGCTAATACTCACCCATTGAGGCTAAGCATTTGCACATCAAATAATGCCACTCGTGCTCAGTGAAAATGCCAACATCTTTATACAGGCCTGGCCAAAGGCCGTTCTCTGCAACACCGTCCAGGGTTGACGACCACTTAGGTCTTCCCTCACCCTCAGACTGCTCATCGTCTGGAATCTCTGCGATTCTGCGCGGGTCGCTAACTTCAGAGGCAATATGCATCTCTGCCAACTTCGAAAGAAAATGTAGCATGCGTTCATCATACATGTAAGAGTTTATGGACTCCCACACGCGGAATAACATGGGGAGGTAATATTGAGGATGAGAAAGAGGGAGGAAGGTCATGAGGTAGTAATGCGAGGAAAGGATACTCTGAAGGGAAACTATACGTTTATTGCAAGGCGGAAGCGGGTTAGAATAGTTACTCACATCCAACTTGGTGCCATCGATGAGAGGTACGAATGCTTCAAGCATTTCGTTAATGGCAGCTGGGTGAAAGAATCGTCTTGAATTATCGGCAATGTAACCCATGCACCATGATAATTGACTTCAGATATGCGAGTTAGCGCTGAGTTCTCAAATACGAAGAACACGACCCACGTGTATTCGAATTGCCGCCTGCTCAGGAATAGGTCCTGGCTCAAAATATCGTACACAGGCTTCCACGGAAGCCTCATATCTTCTATCTTGATCTTTTCCTTTGACTTGGTCAAGGCCTTGAAGCCGTCGGCACACGTGGCGACCATTTGTGTAGACATGCCCGGGATTAAGCTGACGTGATAGTACAACTTGGCCAGCTTTATGCGCTTGCCTTTCGGGATGGGATATTTCAACGAAGACCAGCTGCAGCATAGCATGCGTAAAGCTCCTGAAAGTATGCCACGCAAATTAGGAGGAATAACACGTACTATGTGAGCATGCTGTCCCACTGCAGTAGGCCAACATCATAATCCTTCGCCTCGACGCATTGTGTTATCCGCAAGATAATGAAATCGAGGAGCTCCATCATTTTAGAGTACGGTTCGATAGAGTATGGCAAAAACTTTGCATAACTCTTCAGCCTCTCCATGTCAGGATTGTCACTAGTGTTGACAATGTCGTCCGGAATGGAGACTTCATCAGCCTCCGAGGCGGGCTCATACCCATTGATACGCAATGCTGCCAGCTCTGAGAGCACCATTGCGTGTAAGGTTATGGTCGGAAGTAGAGAAAAGCGCTGTTTGAACGCCACAGCGTGTGGCAAGCGCTGTGTGCAGTTGTGAGCGGTTCGGAGGCCGCGTACCTAGTATATACTTCCGAATTTATTGTGATCGGTCACGCCGATCACAAAGTTGTCGAATGCTCGAGAGTCGAAGATCACTGGATGGATGTCGTGTGAGGGGAAAGGAAAGCAGAACAATATTGTGGAGGCTTCAGTTCCTGAGGTGTTATATCACTTCTGGGACGAGAACTGATGCAAACCTGTGATGCCATTGGAGCGAGGACATTAATGGTGGCTATCTAGTACTCGTGTATGATGTTACAAGGTGAATTATATCCATTTATATGCCTACTGTCGCAAATGCTGCCTCCTGTAGCTCCTTCACTGCTCGCTCGCGCACCATGTCCCATACAGTGTTTCTCTGAGCTCTAACATCGCCTATCGTCTCTCGTATTTCTTGCAAACGCTCCACGTACTCCCGGCCATCATCCTGCAGCTCTCGGAGTGTAGCAAGAGACTTCTCCAGACTCTCTAACTGCATTTCTGGCGCTGCGAAATGAGATGGTTCGTGAACTGGTGGCCCACCATTAGGATATGAGAGAAGGAAGAGTTTGTGTGTTGTGGGAGTGAGGTCTGGCGCGCGTGCCAGTCGTTGTGCCCGATTGTCTTGGTCTTCAGGCTGCTCGTCGTCGTCCTCGCGCTTGGGCACTACAGACGCGCCATTCTGCCTCAAGTCAGGGTCTTCACTCATGACTTGCCATAGTCTTCCCAAAGCAGTTCTCAACGTGGATTCACCTTCGATGAGCCCGTTGGTGGCGTGTTCCAGTTCATCCAAAAGGCTGGAGCGGAACGTGTGCGTAACGGCCTTGTCTAAAACGAAGGATGAATAGCTCAGATGAACCGAATTTGGAGGAGGATATGGCGCAGTGATAGGTGGAGATGGAGAACGTGACAAATGAGGTAGTGTAGGGGGTGACGGCGAACGGCGGTCTTGCGAGAGGAGTAACTTGATACGTTTTCGCGCACGCTCTTCGGCCTGCCGGCGTAACAAGTATGAGAAGACGAAACAGTTACGAGATCCAAGCACATACTTCCCACTCTTCCATTCCAGGCCCCCATGCCACCATTTTCCCTCTGCGTATCCACCTTGCGCCTCTTGCATTCTTATGTCCCCAATTACCCTCTGGTAAGCCTGCGTGTACTTCTTCCCCCTCCGAATCATATCCGTGCGAGGGATAATACCAAGAATTTGGATCTGCGAGAGGAAGTGCTGGGACGTCGCCACTAAAAGGGTGAAGCAGGGTAAAAAATGAGGAGAACCCAGTGATAAACTGGAAAAAAGCGTACTTGACTATGACTGGTTCTTGGTGTGCACGTCGCTTCTGACCGTTTAGGTGACCGTTAGCATGTTGACTCGTGGAGAGACGAGAGTTTGGATGGTGCAGGGTATCAGGATAAACCGACATGGCGGCGAGGTGGAAAATAAAAGAGTGGGTCAGTATTGCAGTCAATGATAATAAATGCACTTGCTCTGCACCGGTAATTGCCGAGCATCATTCGCGGCTCTCACTGACTTCCTCTTGCTCATTCTGGTGATAAATCGCGCATGCAACACATACTAATTGCCAAGCATAAAATTGACTGTCCATTACATATATCATCCTATTATCCTTCAACCAATTGTTTAAATATCAACGCAAATGCAATCTTAAGCCAACCAGGCGCATCTATAAATAATGCTCTCCATATTCTGCCGGTGGAAGATCGCACGGCCAGGCCCCATCCCGAACTATGTCCTCAAACACCTCCCGACAGGAACGAAATAGGTCCATAGATGCACGTGCGCGCTCCATCTACAGAACACGATCGATCAACGTCCTGCATAGGTTATAACAGACCTAAAAGCACTCACGGAATCCTCGTAGCCTAGGCCTATCCGCCGGCCCATGAATAGGTGCACAAGCGAATCCAGCTCGATAATAGAGTGGCTGTTGAGCTTCTTGCGAAGCGGTCGAAATAATGCAAGGTCGCGCGTATCTATCGCTAGGTGTTTCAGACCTATGACCTATCGACGCTTCGGATTAATATATTTTGGACCCAGTTGGAGGCTAACCTACCGAAAGGAACGTCCAGATGCGATGGCCGACGATAATTTTGCCCCTAATGAGAGCCATGACTCGCTGCTGCACATCTGAGAAAGACGGTGCTGGATCCAAATTTAATGAATGTTCCATTGCGACCAGCGCTCCACATACCAGCAGCAAGATGTGAGTATTGAAGGCCTGTTTCAGCGACTCGGAAGTCTTCTACAGGATGTCTATGTGCC
>JASFDH010001421.1:0-15002 GCA_036937195.1 Nidularia pulvinata
ACACAGCAGTGCTGTGAAGAGGCTGTAAAGCACAGCAAAGCTGTGCAAGGCAGCTGTGCAACACCACATTCTAACAGCTGGTGACCAAGCTCATGTTGGCGACGTATATCCAAAATCTCATTACTCACAGATTCTCAAATTGATTGTGAAAATAATTTGCGTCCAGTAATTAGTGCTGGCTGTTGAAAGAGAAGGGAATTTGACAGAGGATTGGCCAGGGTACCACTTTTAATATCAAATGCCGGAGTGTTCGTGACTGAGGACCTGCAGCCTCCACTGGTTTGCACTGCTTGCTTAATCTTTGTCTTGTACTTTGTGTTTCGGAAGAAAGATTCAAAGCGCTAAGATAGCAAATTAGAAACGAGAACAGAGGGAACTGAGCAATTAAAACAAACCTGATGAAGTTTCTGGATTGATATACCTGTATCCAAAGTCTCCTTCAGTAGTTTGGCCTCAAACTTGATCTCAAATTCCTCACAATGCCTTTTGACCCATTGCTTAAGGTCTGCATCATCTGTCAGGGGTGGATTTCCCGAGATATGAGGCTTCCCAGCAGAAGTTTTTGAGAGATATTCCAGAATATGCTATTCAACCCAAGTGTGCTGTGCAGGAGATAGTTCAGGGCCCTTTCCATAAGTCATTATAGAAGATGGAAAAATAGAAAGTCAGAGCAAAGAGTGAACTTTTCACAAAAGAAGGAAAGCAAAGAGAAAAAGTTCCGAGCAACGACAACTAATAGCAGATATTCTGAAACTTGGGGAGAAAACTCGATTGTATGCCCAGATTGAATGACTTGTGTGTTTTTGTTGTTGGACTCAAAGTCTCCCACCTCAGGCTCTCTTTACCTAATTTAAGACATACAATTCAGAGAGGTCAAGCTGAACATGATCTGTAATTCATCGAAATTACTTGGAAATTAGTTGTACAATTAAAAGATTGGGCAGCTAAAACACTAGCCAGTTCTCCTCCGATTTTCATAACTTCTGGAACTGGCAAAAGATTGAAAGCATGGGTAGGCAGTCAAACTATATCAAAGTTAAAATAATTAATAATTTATCCAAGCCCCTGCACTCAATGATAAACTCTGTAAAGCAAGGAATGCCTTGAAGAGAGCAGTTTATTACTTTATGGGCTTGAGTCTTGTTCATGGTTGTGAAACAGTTTCTCAGTGGAAAACCAAATCTACATATCCTGTGTTTATTGACAGAGAATGGCAAAGTGTTTATCAACTTTGCTTACAAAAACATTGGTTCATCTATGCCTTAATTATCCTGATGATAACATAATAATTAATATTAGTTCCAAGACAAGCTGAGATATATCAGTCTTTTGAAGGAGAGATTTCAATCATGCACAAAGCCACTCAGGATGGCAATTTGGATCAGGCAGTGCAGCTAATTAACTGGGGTCTAAAAATTCAGGAGAAACAGTAAATAATTCAATTAATTCTTTCAAACTGATTATCTGACATCAAGTGACTAATGTTAGACACGAGCTTCAAAACTACGCAGATGTAGCAGTCCATGATGACAAAGATCTAACTTATAGATGTCAAACACTGGAGAAAGAAATTGTCTGATGGTGAAAATTTCAGCTTAAAATAATTCCATCACTCGAAGCAAGGCTATTTCACAGCAGCACAAATACCAAAGTGGAGAAGGAGATCTTATTCCTGCCTTCTTATTTTAATTGCAAGCAGTGTAAAAGTTATAGATTGGAGGGTCCAGCAGAGATTGAGCGAAGACTATGTAAAGGTGAAGCTAATGATGCTGTTTCAGAAATTTGCAATGCTGTCATCTACCAAATGCTGCTACATGATAACAAAAACAGAAATGCTTGAGGTGTAACCCAGAATCTCTACTCACAACAATACATTAATCGTGTCAGAGACAAACAAATTTCATTTGCAGCAAAATATCGACATGCTCAGAGATGCCTACTCATGTTAAATGATATGGAGCAAATGGATGGTTTTCCTGAATTGAAGGATAGTGACATGTGGGCAAAGAATGCTGCTGGTGCATGTGGATTAGGTGAAGGTTCTAAAACAGATAGCTGGATTTGGACATATGGTAGGCTCTGTGGATTGGATGATATTGAAAAGAAAAGTTTTCTTGAAGCAAGTAATTTATATATTCACTATCTATCAAACAAACAGACTAACTTGAACTATTCTGTCTATTTCAAGTGGAGAAAGTTCAGTGGTTCCAAGCAAAAGCGGATATGGAGTGTTGGATGGAAGAAATTGAAATCCTTGAGGAAGAATTTTGACAATATATCAGGGCATGCAAGAAGATGGCTTCAATATGGAATAGCATGGCAGATACACCTCCAGCCAGCTACACCCTCAATATTGCTTATAATCCAAATAACCCTGTTTCAGGTTATCAGGTATATGCCCTTCAAAAATCAGCAATGTATTTTAGAATGGGATTAGAGGCAGAAGCCAAGTTTCAATCAGCAGGAGGATCATGGCCTGCATTGGGATAAAATATTTGCGATCACCTAAGGGCAAGGTGCCCAAAACTTGACATTGATTGGGAATTGGCAGTTCCTAGTTTTACTTAGTAATTTATTGCTACAAATTTTTTGAATTCATAATGTCAGTGAATTCTGTTAGGATTGGACCTACATAAGTACAACTCCTGAAACACTTTGTGTGCCAGTTAAGTGGTTTTATTTAATAAAAACACAAACATTCAAGCTTGGATGTTGTTCAAACACAAAGTTTAAACATGTTCATGCTTAAATGTGTTGAAATGTATTGAATAACTAGCTTCCCAGCTGAGAGATAACATCCCTCAACATGTCACTTAAGCATGTTTATTTAAGCAAAAAAAAAATATGGTGAACATTTGATATACATGTGCAGATAACTTTCATGCAAAACTGTTCGGTAACTGTAAGAAATGATGCTACAAAATAAGGTAAATAAGGAATCTTTATAAGACCTTCTGGCCCAGTTGTTATATTGCTGTATTTAATTAGTTGCCTGTGTGGTCAAGGGTTCAATTCATGTTGTGAACACATTTCAATAATTGTAGAAAGTTATTGTTTAAACATTGCTTAAACAAAGATGTTTTTAAACAACATTTATGTTTAAACATATTTCAATATTTCAATATTAGTTGAATATTCACTGGGTCAAAGTATTTAAATGTTGCTTAAAAATGTTTATTCAAACAAAAATCAATGTGTCCAATGTTGGTTGTTTAATCAAATCTCATGAAATGTCACAATATACTGGAATACACAAGCCAGAAATGGTCAAAAGCAAGTTCATTGCGCATAACAAGCAGCAAAGAAGACTGTAAGGGGCATGGGAGCACAAAGGTGATGCAGAGCAACAGCAGGCAGTGGCAAGGAGCTCCCCACAGTGTTGTTGTGGAAGGAGCATTACCCTTATATCAGAGAGTTCTCAGCATCTTAAAACTGCATTAATGCCCTTCCATATGTATTCCTGACAGGTATCTCCAATATCAATGTTGAATGGATAGCTAAGTTAACTATATCCAATTCTTATACTAGTAACTGTTTTCATATATATATGATGTATAAGTAAACCAAATGCAGCATTCAAAACACACCCCATTGTGTACATATTAGCAAGACTCAGAGTCAATACTATAACTTAAAGTTAGTATGTATACAAATGATTTACCATGAACACATGACTTGGGATGGGCACAGCTGAGATATATGTAGAACCAGGGTATGACATAGCTGATATACCGGTCATTGGATCAAATTCTAGGCACAATTGGTTTTACTGTTCAATCAAAATCATGAGTTGTTCAATTGAAATCCTGCCTGATACAGCTGGTCAACCATAAGTGTGTCCAATTTTCTTATTTCTATTGCATATTTTTAACTGTTCTATTATCAATTAGATCATATTATGACACTCCTGACCTTGTGCAATTTTTTGTAAGGCTTCCTACCTTGCCTTGCTTTGAAGCCTTGCTTTAAATAGCAAACAGACTTGCCTGATGCCATGCAACTACAAAGGCTTTTGATTTAGCTCACAACCCTGACGAACCAGAGGAAGATATTCCTCAAAAAGGATCTGAATGGGTACTGAAACCATCTGAAGGTGAACTTGATGTTGCAATGAATGTACTGGAGGAAGATCCCAATGCATTGCCCACATTATTTGGACCATTGAAAGATCTAAATGCTGATGTCACCCTTGCAAATGCTACTCTATTTATACAAAATGCTATCTGGTGGTGGAAAGTGTTTAAAGCTGTGGCAGAAGGAGATCCTGGACAAGTATGGGAGCTATTTAAGGTATGTGTTACTCAAATTACCATTTATTGAGAACAATAATATGATTTGAAATAGGTCTGGATATTTGCTTTTGCTGGGAGCAGTAACCCTTTATATTCCAACTTCTTGCTTGAATTGTACTGTAATTTCAAGTGGGAGTTTTCTCCTGCACTTTGTGATGCAATATTCATGAATTGGCTTGTCAATTTACAAGGTTGGCCAGGGTGCTTCATTGAAATGGATTTAATGCAGAAACATTTCAATTTTTGGCTTGAGGACATGGCACAACACAAAGGAAAGGAATTCAATGACTCATTCTATCACTGGGTCCTTTCAATGAATGTCCACCATTTTTCTCAGCTGAAGGATGAAATGGAGAATGTGTCCCTTACAGCTTGCACAAAAATCCATGGCAAAACACATCTAAATAATGAACTTAAAGCACTCATGAAGGTACTCTGTGAAGGGCAGGTCAATCATTTCTGTGCTGGATGCCATGAAGGATTTCAAGCACATGACAATTTTTCTGCAGGACTAGAGTCACTTCAGAAAGAAAAAATCAAGAACTTCATTGTAAAAAGCACAATTTATTCAGGTGTTTTAAGAATGCACAATGAATCTATTTCAACAACACTCGGAGTACCTAATCTACCTAATCTGGATGATGATGGATTGACTTCTGATGAAGCAGAAGAGCTTGGAGGACCTCATGACCCCAGCCCACATCCACAGATGGCAGTTGTCAACAGAAATGTTTTCATGGTGGATTCTAATCACAATGATGATAAGCAAATTCCATGAAACAAATTGTCCTTTTTACTTACCATTACTTTCTGCTGCTTCGCAATATCAATTAATTCAATCTCATCTCGACTTCGCTTAGGACTATTGCAAGACAGAGGGAACGGAGGTGGCTCCCAAGATGGGGACAGTGGAGCTGAAGATGAATTTGGAAATTGAAGCATTCCAAGGGGATTTCGTTCTGGAAGACAAATAGTAAGAAGCTGAGATATAGAACCGGTAGACATCAATATGGGAACTGTATTTTCTTTTACAGCTAATAAAGCTCTTGTTAGCTGTAACCTGAGATTCACATTGCAAAATATTCTCACCTTTATTTTTAGCCCTGGTTAATGCTGCCTTCTTTGCCTTTGACTCCTTCACTATTTTCATGCATTCATCATATGTGTGATTGAAGTCTGTAAAAGTTCAAGTGCATCACCGTCTTCTTGAAGACACGTCCATTGAGATAGCAGTAAGTCGACACCTTCTCAGGAGCGCAAAAGATGAAAGCTATCGAGAATAGCATCTAACGTGATGCCTGACCAGAGTGTAGGGCTCGGAACATGACGAAATAAAGCACCATCCTTCAGTTTCCATCATGTCCTAGCAAAGTTCCGAAGCCAATCTTGAGCATTAGCATGATACTCCTTCAATTATGATGTAAACTCAGTATGAGGTGTCTTTGTCTTTGGATCCAAGAGGACCAGAGTTGTGACAGATGCAGCTGGAACTGAGGCCGGTGAAGGGCCATTCAAATCAGGTTGACAGGAGCTACAAGATAAGATGCAGTTCACATCTGCACACCCCTCTGTAGCATGAGGTCCTGGATTCCCAAAAATGACGTTCATCTGCACCACAAGGCATTTACCATGGATATGGGCAACTAAAACTTTCTTCAGGTTGGGTCAAGGTTGTCGACATGCTTTGATTTTGTCTTCTTCGGCTTCTTCGTCTTTGATCCACAGTCGTTCTCAACCACTAGCTTTGCCTCCTTCTCTTCGCAAATTACAGATGCCACGGAGCCCTCCATATATGTCCATCCCCTCGATTCACTGACCAAATCTCTGCCAGCACGCCCATTTTGTTGAACCAGTGCTTCCAAAGTGTCCGGAAGACCAAGATTGATAGAACCTGTAATGTTTCGGATGTTCATACCCATTCCGAATGCGATTGTTGCAATAATGACGGATGTGTCTGGGTTACTCGCAAAGAGTTCGAGTGTTTGCGCATTATATGTCAATGAGGTGAGTGAGTTCCATAAGTGTACATTCCGAAGTTGTTGAGCCCCAGCAGGATACTGGTTTCAACCATACAAGGCGACACAGAACCCCAAGTCAATTGTAGCGCAGTATACAATGGCTTTGACACCACGCTTAAAAACCCAGGCTATATCTGGAAATTTATATGCACCGATCCCATGTGTAAGTTCTTTGAATATAGTCCGAACTTTTGGTTGCTCGGAGGACACCCGTATGCAGTGATATTGGCCAGTTTTCAATCCTAGCACTGTACAAAGAGCCTCGAATGAACGGCCAGGTGCTAGAATAGCAGTAACAGCAACCATCGCAACGTGACTCGGTAATCACTTGTGCAATAGCCCGATCTGGAGGTAGGCTTGTCGAAAATCCTTACCCCATGGTGCGAGGACATGAGCTTCTTCGAGTCCTAGCCCTGAAAGGCTTTCTCGAAAGAAATCGTCACGAAGGATAGAGTCAACGTCCTTCGATGCGAGTCTTTCCGCTGAGAGAAGCACAAGCGGCCACTGACATTGTCGGACTTCCTTCAAAAGATCGCGTCCTTCCTCATGTGTAGTACTAATAGTTTCTGCGTTCAATGTTGTCGCACCAATACCAATTGACATTTCTGAGATTTCGCATGCCTAAAGCCGTGTTAGCATGAGATAATGATAATTTAAGGAATAGCTGCATTAGCATTTACGTGACTATTCCCAAGCTCTATCAGAGGTGTGATGACAAGAGCAACAGGTTTTGATGGACACGACGGAAGTGAGACTTCGAATTTTGAAGGAGATGTTTCATGACAAGCAGAGAGCCATAGAATGCAGCAGTTTTACCCCATCCAGTCGAGGCAACGATAATAACAGGGATGTTTTGAAGAATGTATGCCCAGCATTCCACCTGGGAAGTTCTCGGGCCATTTGTCCACTGTGGCACGAGTTGCTCGATAATCTCACGGACCACGGTGCGCCCTTCAAAGGAAGTCCATTTGAATGGCGTCCTTCTCGTAGGTGCTGCGCTGGTACTCATAGGGGACGAGGCTCCTCGATCGCAAAGTGCGTCAACAGGTTTAACTCTCATTCTACTGGGTGTTTTCCAGGGAAAAATTCCGAAAATAGGAGGATTCTAGTAAATTTATTTGATGATAGAAGAGTTTTTGATACAATAGAAAAAGGAAATAAAAGGCCAATTACATAAATACTAGAAAAGGCAGTAGAAAATCCTCAAAGTCATTTTCATCCTACATCTATTCCAATAAATAGTTATAAAACATGTTTATATTTCATTACATATAGGAGTATACGCAGTATTAAATGTGTGATTTTATGAAATATATTGAGCTCAAAAAAAGAGAATATAAAGATATGCACAAGCCATAGGGTGACTATATTTATGTGGCTGTGCAGGTACAGCCAAATTTGGTAATGGCAGATAACATTGGGCCATGGCAGATAACAGTTTCGCCATTTTCATCCTACAGATATTCAAATAAATAGATGTAAAATATTTTTATATTTCATTTGATGGATGAATACATAAGATATTAAATTCGTGATTTTAGGGAATATATTGAGCTCAAAAGGTTGAACAGAATGTTGAAAAAAAATGCCAGAACACAGCTACATGGCAGATAACATGGCAGATAACACCCAGTACAACCGGAGGTAAACCCGTCAACGAACAAGCGCCTCGCGTACACGTGACTTAGACCTCTTGCCGAGTGCATGCCGGTCGAGGCTAAACAGTTTTTAATACCGAACGGCGGCTCTCACCAAAACCTATCAAAATTGATGTAAACTACTTGGCAAGGGCAGCTCAACATGAAACTTCAATAACACCGTCCCGATGATTCACTTTGTTGGAGCTCAGGTAAGCTTGAAATTTGAAGGTCCACACGTTCATAAACATAAAGGATACTTCTATCGGCAGCAGTCTCAGTTCGAAGAACGTCAGCAGATCATCGGTTGCTTGGTCCTTGCAAGGCTTCATCATGCTGTCTTCGTTCCGATGATATCCGCACAAGACGCATGGTGGTTAGCCCACCAGTAAGTGGTATAATATGATTCTGGAGCTGTTTATTGTTAGCAAAATCCACTTCCGTACTTCCTCGAATGCATATTTTGAGGAATATGTTTCATATCCGCTCCGCTGGAGTTCACTTGAAAGCATCAGCATCCGGCTTAATAACACTTGGATGTAGAAAACCGGTAATTTTCATCGCACCATGCCTCTGCGTTTCGGAAATCCATACATTTGGCTAAGGAAGCGTATATTTTGTTTACTTGACATGCAAAATACATATTTCACCGTTCACGCCAAATACAGGCATGCAAATTATATTAAGGAATTCAGTCGGGAATCGCGGCCCGGGTGCATGTATAGAATGTCGAACTTGGATAAAATTGTTAAGATAGCATGAATCAAGGAAGGATCCTCGATGAGAAATGGTAATCTATATATTATCGGATTACTTATCTGTAAAAACTTACGGGAGATTGAGATCCGAAATATACTTATAGTGTGGAAGACGAAGGCTACGCCATCATATGCGCCAACTGCGATGGTGAAACTTACGGTGGCAGGAAGCATAATTACACTCAATCATTTTCTTCCGTTCTCCAAATGCAGGGTTGACTCCACATCTGTGTCTACACCATGATATCCGCAAAACTCTAGAGGCTATACCATGCGGATAAACACCATCATTCATATGGTATGACTTTGCATTCCACTATCGGCGTGCTTACTGGAATTCAAAGAGATTTGATGGCTGTACGATCTACATTACAAGATTCAAGAATATAAAATATGTTGTTTAAATAGATAATATTGTGTGATGTGATATACATCTTGGACTAGCCATCGATATGAGGGGTACATAACACATGAACATCCAGCCCATAGTGTTTGAAAGATACATATACGAGTGCTTGTGGTCGTTATTAGTTCACCTCCATTATTGGAACTTGTTGGACATGGTCAAGTTCCGCTGATTTCACGGATATGGCTGCATAGTAGCAATTGGTGACCTCACTTGAGACGCTCATAGAGGGTATTTAAACAATGGTCTTACGATGTCCTATCTGCTAGGCTTCTATCCCTACATCTTCGCTACAAATGTTCGTAAAATTCATCGTAGTCAGAGCATCTGCTGATTAATGCTTTGGTTGTTTTCTAGTTATTGGAAATGCTCAAACTTATCATCTCGATTGTGGCATCTTGGAGCCTGTCGTCTTCGCTCAGAACAGGGCTACAATCCGCTACTACGCCAGCACGAATAGCTGTTCTGGTTCAGGCCTTCAGTGCACTAACATTCCCCCGTTGGATTGCTGTGAAGCCCCTCCTAGCCCGACCTCATTCCACACTACCAAAGCCATCGCTGGGTTTGCTCCTTGTATTCAGTTATTCTTCAACAACGATGGCCACGGCGGTTGTTCCACGTGTTCTTCGGGTGGCTCGTGCGATACCTGCTACTACATCCAGAATAACCCCTTCACACCCGCCGCTTGGTATGGGATCAACAGCTGTCGCGCTAGGGACTCAGCTGCTGCGAAGATGGCTTCTCAGGGAAATAGTACCACATGCCACGAGGCCAACGAGGCCTTCACAGCCTCTGGCATGGTCTATTCCGTTCCCAAAGCATCGACTGGTCTGAAAGATGTCTTTGTGGAGGATTTCCTTGCTCTCCCAAGTGAAGAATTCCATGCCAAGTGGAGTAATTCGTATCTGCGCACAGATGCTCCTACAGCTGTTGGAAGCTCCGCTATTGTCATTAATCCGAAAGATCTCAGCGAGAAGTAGAATTGGAAAAATTGGCGAGTAAAACGTATCAATTTTTATGCCTTTGTGTAGCCTTTCAAATTCATGCTAATCAGTATGAATTTAATTTCAGATTTGATTTCGTAGGCAGCTGTTAGCCAAGCTAGCAGTAATGAACGGAGTGGTATAAATTTAGCATGCATTCCTTTTGTCACGTTTCTAGTGTGTTCTTTGTAGTGAATTAGCAAGAGTTTCTGATGTAATTTGTACGATCTTTGGACAACTGATTCGGATGAGTTTGACACTACACGAACTATTTCTTGTGGACAAATAAGGGACTACACCTGTTATCGCTCATGAAGCGGAGTAGTCAGCCCAAGCATTAAAAAGTTAACGGCATAGTTGAATCTGCATCAGCATCTAATACCAAATAGTAGAGCCGCATAGCATCTATAATTAGTATAAATAACCTGTCCAGCAGCTTATAAACTCTGGAGCGGGAGTTAGATAGGTTAGCACCCAGACACCCCATTACGGCTCTTCAGTGAAAGAACATTACGCTCTTTCCAACAGCTTGGATTTTTCACGGTGATCATTTTAAATGCAGGTATTTTCGCCAGCATCTATGCCTTATAGCTGGTCACATACTGATCATTCGTTCGTTTGGATAAAAGTTCCAGAGCATCATGGCGATGTCAACCAATAACAATAGGTCTCATGAGCCCAATGAGGCTGTCATCGGTGGTCGAATTTATTCTGTTCCCAGAGCCGAAACGGGGCAGAAAGATGAATTTGTGCAAGATATGCTCAATCTCTCCTCTAGCTCATTCCATGAGAAATGGGCGAACACTTACTTGCGCCCAAGCGAGGACGAAGAGGCAGAAAATGAGTCTCCTGTCCATGGAGAGGATTAAGTTACGAGGAAACTAAGGGGTAAGATGTAATGCGCGGGAAATTCAACAAGGTAGAAGAATATTACTGGCATGAAATTATCCCCTTAACATTTCTTTGCATAATACATAGAGGCAGTGCATAATGGTGGCAGAGGGTTTTACATGATACAAATTTGAATTACAGAGCAGAGATGAATTAACTCCTTGGAATTCCTTGATGAACACCCAATCGGCATATAATGTAAACTGACCTAGATTGGGCCTGCGGGTCTTAGACACCTCCTTGAGGTGGAACCTCAATCAGCATACGAAATAACCGCAGAAAGAGTATGTTAGACGTGCCTCCTCAAGTATCTTATCCCGGCTTTCCCCTTCGTTAGCGGCGGTGGCCACGTGGCTCCGGATGTCGACAAGTTATCTATCGACGTACTCGAGCCTGAGAGCATTGGGGTCTTTGAGAGCATTGGGGTCTTTGAGAGCCTTCTAGATCAGCTCCTTGATGAGCCTCGGGTGCAACGTCTTCTGCAAGAAGCGGTGTTTCGAGTTGCGGATCGAAAACTTCAGTAGACTCTAACCCTATGGTCTTCTTCCGATAATAAAACGCTACAACCCACATGTCCACCTGGATCTGCTCCATCGTAAGCGTCATGTCCATGCAAAAGACGCTTTTGATTGCGTCGTACAGCCAGAACTGGAAGATGTTGTGCACCTCAAGGATGATAAGATCGTGCCCCGAGATCGTGAGGTTCTGGACAACGAGATCGGGCACATCGCCGGTGTATCTGATGGATGGGATGGGGATGTAGCCAGCCTACGAGGCAGTTAGTGAGGAAACGAGACAAGGGTATGGGAGAAGCTCAGAGATGATGACCTCTTGAATATTGTTCCAAAGATTCGGCTTGAACTAAGATTCCCCTGGTCATCAAACAACTGGTTCCTCATTAAGAGTGTCTAGTTCTCCCCAAGCCTAGCTTTAAGCCACATACGCATCAGCAGCACATACAGACGCAAACCCAGGAAGAACTTACCGGGTCCTCGCCCATAATCTTGAACCACACCCCCAAACTATCAAACAGGTCATCAAAGTCCCGCCTATTCCTCTCATCATCAAACCGACAGCCCTCCTCGCTCAGCTTGCACCAATTCACATTGCAGTTTGCGTGAATCACGTACCTGGGCTGAGGGAAGACCTGAAACCACACGTACCAACATCCACATCGCATCGTCAAGGAACAGAAGAATCAACACACCTTGTGGACCCATGCTAATGGCGTCGAACATGGTGTTCATGGCCTGGTCGTTGAGGAAACGCTCAATGAGGGTGCGAAGCTCAAAGACGGAGAGTTTGAGCTATGCAGCAGGATACTTCAGTTACTACAACATCGGATGAAAGAGAAGGAGGGAACAACAACATACATTAAGATAACTAACGATGTCCACCCCTATGTGGTCATCCTCATCGGTGACGCTGCCCCCCTCCTCTGTGTACCTCTCGATCGAGCCAAGGAACCGGGGGATGGGCTCCTGGTAGTATTCTCGCTTTTGGTACTCGAGCATCAAGTACTTACCATGCTATCTCATCTCTTCCCCATCCCCTCCCCCCGTTCACCTCCCGGCTTCCCCCTCACTTCCTTGTGCCCGTGCCCGTCCCTGGCAAGCGCACTTCCAGCGTTGGTATCTTGCAATTCCTGCCCTTGCCTCCACCACTTGCAACGGATTGGCTCTCCTCGGCTCACTGATTGACGTCAGCAAGCTTGTTCTTGATTGGCGCGCAATGCCCTCAGCGGCCTTGGTGGGAGACTTGGAGAGGAAGCTCCGCCCTACGGGGGAGAAGCCCGTGAGGAGCTTGCAGATCTCCGAACTGGTAAGCACAATAGTGATGAACACGCATAGGTGCTTGATGGCTGCAAAATTTGTTAGTTATGCGACAAACAAGCAATAAAAGCAAAAAGATCCACCATCCACCATCCTTTGTATCCACTCTCGCCCTCTGCCCTTCAAGTAGACCACCCAGCTCTGGCGCTTTTGCCACACAAAGTTCTGGAACAGGTCGTCCGCATTCTTCTGCCTGAACATGTGCCTTGCCGTCTCGATGATACCGTGCATATCCTGCATAATGCGGCGGCTCGCAGAGGACAGCTGCTAGAGGCGCACGGAGGAGTGTGTCGATATATGTCAGGGTCTGCTCAACTTACACGTGGAAGGGGAGGTGGCCTTGACAGAGGGCTGATATGACGCTGTAGAGTCAGATCTATGGGAGGGTGTGAATGAGAGGAGAGAGGGTAGATGGCGGGGGACACACTTTGCAGTCGAAATTAGCCTTCTACTTGTGATTAACAGGGTCGACGACGAAGCCGGGGATGGGGGGAGTGCCGATATCCTGGGTGGGATTGAGTCGAGCCACATTCGAGCTGACTGTGAGACGAGAGATGCGATGAGTGGGCACTTGAATGGCGGGGAGCAGGGTCGGGACATCATGGCGGATGCAAAGCGGGCTCAAGGCCAACTGCCCTACGCCTCCCCACTCTCACGCACGTGATCTTACGGTTCCCGGGGCGGAAGTAGCCGAGCGGCGGAATGAAGTTTCGATAAGATAGTAGGCTACTATGCCATGAAATCATGTCGTTTGAATACTTTGTATCAAGTACTAGTGCATGATAGCTATGAAAAACAATGCTACAATTGTCCTTGCAGCTATAGTCTGGTACTCAAGCTCGACATGCCTTGTAGCCAGTCACAAAAAATAGGATCCCAGATTCAAGTTCTCTCCCCTTCCTCGCAAGCTCGAGGGTCCTCCTAACCGAGGAACTCTTAGATGGGCACAATAAAGCCTAGTTTTTTTCTCCTTCTTCCACACCATGCTTAAACTAGTACATATGAAGTAAAAAAAATGAATAAAAAACATATCCATGAGCTAGGATTGAATATCCAATGTCACCACTGCAAATAAAGTTGCAATGACAAAGCATTACCACCATGATAGCTACATTATACTGCTGTATCATACCGGATTGATATAATAGTAATGTAACAAATATATCTAGTACCCCAGTATCCCCTCTTTCCTTTCTGGTGTATTTTAGTTTGTCAGAATTTCTATTTAAGGAAAAGTGAGAGTGGGAAGAGCTGGGCCAGCTCTCAAGGCCACCGTGGTTCTAGTTCGGGCAAAGCAGAACCACTGTGTCCCGTACATATGTGCAACTGTGCCGTGATGCTGCAGACAAATGCACATAAACAATGTCCACACCATCCAACCTGTCTTCGTCTTTCAATCTTGGCACTACCTTACAGTGAGGCATTTGCACTAGGCACTCCAATCTAATTTCCCAATGCCACGTTTCTTTACACTGTCCCAAGTAATATTTTCAAGTTTTCTCTTCTGATGATTACCCTCATGTGCTTACTCACACTGGATGACCAGACTTGATACTGCATATCATGACATGCTTTTGCAACTTATATAGAGCGACGAACTATCATCTGCAGCCAAGATGACATCTCTGCACAGTATTCTATAATAAATAGGTGCAGATATAGCCAATTTTTATATACGATCACCAAAAAAATAATGTAATGCCCTTTCTCTCAAGATTGCAAACATGACAGAACAACATGCCTCCTATGCCTCAATCCTCTACCCATGCACCTCATGTCTTTCAAGACAACAAGAGAGATGCTGAGCATCAGGCTGCCTGATGACATAATATGCCAACAACAGAAAAAGCTCCTCGAGCTATGTCACCTCTCCCACTCCTGACAGTGCACTGTGCTCTCCAGCATGCAGTAAGGGCATTTTTCTCTCTATCCAATATGCCACTATCATTAGACCTGTTCAATGACCCCCATCCACTCCAAGGGAAGGTACTGCTGTGAGTTTGCAGATGGTCCATGTTGGAATATCTGTTAGTACAAATGATTCAATTCTCATCTATGCTCACTATATTTAGTACTATACATTTCATGTAATGATTCAGCCAACATTATACTGACTTTATGAGCAGTAGATTAGTTAGACTTACAACAACCCTATATGCCAACTGTGTAACTGTAGATATAGAGT
>JASFDH010001422.1:0-14983 GCA_036937195.1 Nidularia pulvinata
GTAAAGTTTCAGCTCATTTATGATTTTTTCAATTGTATTTCATACTCTGTTCTATTTATTACTTTTATCTCCTAGTTGAACGCTCTCTAACGCATCCAATTTCGAAGAAATTGGTCCAGTATTGGGCACACAACGAGGGCGACAAGGTTGCCACACGATGTGAACCCTGAACTCTGCCACATAGACCCTGAGCTCCCTAAATAAGTATGGTAGTTCCGGGAACCGCGGTAACCGTACTGTACCATACCATATTTGGTTGAAACCGTGGTTTTCATCCAATCGGTTACCGGTTGTTACCATGCTAGTCCCTAATTGTATACATACCTTTACATGTCCACAGACTGTTTCTGCTTGATTTCTGCTGGCAATTGCACCAAATCATTGGGGACCGAAGGTCTCCAAGCTTTCGCATACTATTTCAAAGACCCAGTGTAGTATATCCTCATGCTCTTCTCCTGGCGATGATACCCCATTTGAGTGTAGGTAGCACTAACCACGAGCTGATGTCATGATGCAAGCTAGATACGATTGTATGGAATCAGTCGAGTTCAAGGGTCCATACAAAGACAGATTAAACACACCTCTCTCCATTTCGTATACGCTGGGATATCTCTTGTAAGCAGAATAACAGCGGAGGCTTGGTAGCATGCTAGGAGCATTGATAACGAGTGGGCGTCGATGAGATTTAAATCTAATTCCTCCTTGAGGATCGACTCGGGCTCTCCTTCTCGTACAACTAAGCGACAAGAGGCTAAGATGAAGGCATAGACGATAGCAGGATACGGAGGATGTACCAATCGTCATTCATCCCTCGTCGTCTCACAATCCCAAAAGCCACACTCGTCTCATGCTCATCAACCATCCTTCGGCGTTCCTCAATCATTATTCAATCGTCCTTCTAAGAACTTAAGCTTGATGCAGGACGACTAGATCACAGGTATGTGACAGGAGCCGTATAGGCGCAGTCCTACTGGGCACCATGCCGATATATCCATGAATAGGAAGGAAAATATACCCAACCAGTGGTTGCACGCTCCCAGCAGCCTCTCGTTCCAGATTCATGTCAGCACAGTTCACTGCCATAGCAGGCTCTTTGGATACAGAATGTTCACAAGATCCAGCATAGATTCATAGAACTGAGGCCAGAAGAATAAGAGAGTCGCTGAGGTGAAAGGGGTCAAGCTTCCAGTGGGACTAGTTCGAGATTCCGCAATCGCCGGACCTGGATGCCGAACTTCACCTATTGTGGAAGGAGCCGGCGGCAGGACACGTGTAACGCCCAAACTTTCCTTTCGGCGTTCGTAGGGCGCCGTCCTCGCCTCGTACGCTTACTTCGATTATACCTTATGATACTGATACCGTATATCTACCACTGTCCTTACCGAGGTCTTGTTTACCTACTTACCTTGTGGCTCGCTCTCTTTACTTTCTCTCCCCACATGGAAACACGGTCTTTACTTTACTTACATCCATTACCTACCCTTAACTCGTATCTACAAGTAGTAGACTGCTCGTCGCTCGCGTACGATTTCCCCCCAGTGAGTACTATAGTCTCAAACAGTCTATTGGTTTTCCTCATGTGTGACGCAGCCTCATCACTAATTTATCGCGCCTTCGTCACAACACGCTTCGCGGTCGTGGTGACAAGTGGTTTGACGCTCCTTGCGTGTGCCCCGCTCACCGATCATGGCTTTACTCTTGATATTCTTGGCAGCACCCGCCACATCACCATCGCTTGGATCCTGTTTGCACCTCTTATTCTATTTTATTCATAGCTCAAGGATTGCGTAGACTTAAAATTTTGAAATAACCACCTCTTTTTGCTGTCCGCCTACACACTCTTCTCAGAATACGGCGGTGGATGATGGATCCATCAGCCAGATAGCACTGGACCTTCGATCGTGCGTCTCCATGCTATACAAAACAATTGGAATACAATTATAGAGTCTTGATTCCAGTTTCTGGTCTTGAACAAGTTTAACATGATAACCTTTGCCTGGTAGTGTGGAACATCCTCAGAGAAGGAAGTTTGCAGCGCGTCTACAATTCAGGATATGAGCTTAAAGAGGAAGGTCTGGCGGGCATAAACACGACAGCCCTTGCACACGTCGTTGCGAGTGTTCTATCTGTCTTTGAAATTCGCATTGTTATATACGAGGACCATATCAATTTGGCTTCCCCAAGTTGGACAAAAACCGATCGCACGTGTTCCACTCAAAACAGCTCCAAGCACACCTTGCGTGGCCCCTGTCGTCACCATCTCCTTTTCTCGTTATGTTTGCGGCATCCCTGCTCCTAAGATCTTGGCTGGGGACAATTCCGATGACAACATAGTCGGTGTACCACATCATCTGAGAATACATAGACGATGTAAAGGAGGCATAGTGAGGACGGGATCTACCCCCGATGACTCAATTCCCTTCCATTTCTACTGTTTGCGATAGTGCGAGCGGAATCGGCACTTGCGATCCGAAAGAACTTTTTGGATTATCTGTATAAACTGCCTGATCTCTACCTCCAGCTTCTTCACGTCTGTCACTCTCAGACTCCTGGTATATCAGATGGGAATCGCATTACTGGTCCACGAATTCGCTCTTGCCTCAGCTGTCAAAGATATCTCTTTCCGACATGATTCTCGGAGGGCAGGTATCTGCCTCGGTTGGCTTCGAAATTTTTATTCATCAACACAGAGAAACACCAACGCATATTGTTCTCGACAATTTCACAGTGAGCTTTGATGAGGAGGAACGATCGAACTTCAAAGGAATTATCAGACCGTGGTCCTCGAATTTCGATAAACACCTTACTCTTCTCATCCATTCCCAATTCATTGTCGAAGGCGAGAGGTATGTAAGGGAAATGGAGGATTTCTGTGCTTATGCACCTTGCTTCGATGAAGTTGAAGGAGTAGACGGCGATGATTCAGCCCTTACCAGGAGTGTACTGAAGCGCGGTGGAAAATGCAGAGTGGCGTATGAGAATTGTACTACGTCTCACTGAAGTAAGTACTGCACGTTGATTTCAGGGATCCTTGCTTATCTAGGGAGTCAGTACTCTGTATGTACGACTGCAGTATGCATTATATGCATATATTTGCCAGTTCCGCAGGGCCTGTGTTTTATAATGATCACTGTCCTCGTGAGCAAAAATTGAGACCAATAGAAGAGAACAACTGGCCCGTTGACCTGATAATTGGCTGCATTCAGTCTATGATATTTCCTGGAGCAATTTTCGCCATCTTCTTACAAAGGTTGAACCCACTATACTCTCAGGCGGGAGAAAGATCGAAACTAACCTGCATGCCTGATCGAGAGCCACGTAAAAAGTTATCAAGCTCAGTGGAGTAATGCTAATGACGACAGTGCTCCCTGTACCCTGCGCTGTCGTGCTCGTCATCACCGAACTGCTGACGAACATGAGAAGTCGAAGTACATGGCCTGCGAACTACTAAGAACCTGATGAAGTGGGCCACAGAGACTCTGAAAGGAAATTTTGTAAGGTGCTTCCACAGCGTCAAATGGAACGAGGATTCTGGATGCACGCACTTACATGTTCTGTGGGCCATTCGAATCCAGGTTGCGGGCGGCAGAAGACTTCGAGTCCTGGCGGTCCCAGCCTCAAGTCCGAGCAGTGCATATGGCTCGGATAGCGCTAACGTTTTTTCGCTCTTCGGATGACCCTGCATGGAGTGTATTGCGAGTGTGCTGAGCACTGACTATGGTGTGCCCGGTGCAGATGAACGTGCCGTGGAGCCCTCGAAGTTCATGACGCCTCACAAACGTGCCGTACATACGTATGTATATGGCGTATCAGTTCTCCCAAGCTTGTTGTTTCTGTCACCGCTTTGGATGTCCAAGTAATAACTTTTCTACATCCGTGCGACATCCGTGTTCCGGGATTGATAAGCACTGTTAGTCACCAAAGCACGGGGCAAAGATCCCCGGTGCTTCGGTGCCGGCGTGCAGCTGGTAGGCACTTGCAGGACGTTTCAGCTGTGTACGAGGGGAGCGTCCTCGTCCTTTTCCACTGAATAATAAGGAAATGTAAGAAGTTCCATTTATTTACCCGCCTCCGACTGTGGCTAGCCGGACTAGAACACCCCCGAGGAGTGAGCTCGATCCAGAGTGTTGTCGCCAAGTTGTCGCCTGCACTGCCGGGATTCTGCAGCGGTCCAGCTGACACGACAATCACGTGAGGTTGCCATATGTAGCGGAGGCTAAAAATGCCGCTCCTGGTCCCTGGCCAGCTCTTATACCAGCATTCCAGTCATCCCGCTGGGCCCGCTCATCCCGATTTCTTATTGTCTTTCCCAGACACATATGAATTCTATACACCGAAACAAGCACCCCCTCCCTATTATTACGCTTCCAAGGGCCCTTACAGAAGAGGAATGGTGGGAAGGAGGATCCAATTCAGACGGTACGTGCTGGTTATTTCTTGTTGCTGGTGGATCTGTCGCTCATCAAAAAACATGTCTTTCTTTACTACTCCTTCTTCACCTTCGCAATCTCGATTCTTTGCACGCACGCGACCGTCCTTGACCCCGCTATGTCTGTGGAGTATAGATGAGATACCCGAATATGACTGTGGCCAGCTCAACCTAGGCGCGGAGACGCCCAACTCGACCTACCAGGAGTACATTGGTGACAGCGCGCGTGCTGGCGGTTGGACGAACTTACCACCGACACGGGGGGTCGTGAAGCGGCGCTCATGGCGGAAAGATAAAGACCAGCAATCCGCACGGCGGAGAGACGCGGCCGATCGCGATTGTGGCATTTGGTGCGTCTATCGATTCAGTCTAAATGCATTTATTTCATTGCTAACGGTGTCCCCGGGCGCAATACAGCTTCGAATACGCAGTGTCGCCCTGCCGCACCCTGTGCTGCGGGAAGCTCTTTTGCGAGGAACACATCGCTGACGTACGTCCCGTTGCCTCTCAGCCGTCGCCCCTGCAATGCTAATCCGGCACCTTGTTCGACAGTGGCTGCAGGGCCCCTCATCCGACGGATGCTGTCCCGCGTGTGAGCAACCTTGTTCGCTGGATAACAACACTCTGTCCCTCGCCTCGCCCAGCCTCCTGAGCCCAACGAGCATCTCCCGCCGTCGCGTCGTACAACCTTCCACCATAACACCCACCGGATCCCACTCGACGGCGCAATACCTCCCACACAACAGCGGTAGCAAGCCACCCAATCCCAATCCATCAACAGACCCACGGGGCCGATCGGCCACGCGCACCGCCCCACGAAGCACCTCCTCCTCAATATCTTCGTCTTCGTCATCTTCCGCCTCCTGCTCCCCTGCCACCTCCGCCACACCTAGCGATGTCGACGACGTGCTCGACCTCTCTTCCTCCATACGCACGATGCGCGCAGTGCTCAACGGGTCAGGGTCGCTCATGGCCCCAGAAACATTCGAGGTCCTCGGCCGCCTTACAAGCATCGTTGGGCTCACTCTCATCCTCTACGCCCTCTTCGCATGATACAACTCACGACTCATGACTATCCCGCCTGACGTCCTTCCCATCAGTAACCCTCATTTCATTTCCGATCCACGCTGTTAGGGATCTCATCTTTGCTTAACCCATCCGTACATCGTCTTCTCTTCTGGGATTTCTTATTTCCTTTCTCTCGCCTTGGTGGATTCTACGGTTCTTCTTCACGTCATGATTCTTCCATTCTTGCATGCCTTTCTGTAGTCTTAGTTTTCTGGTTTCGGGATCCGTAGTAACCGACGCAACATTTGTAAAATAGCTCTGATATATACCTCCCTGCCTTGCATCTTCTATTTTCTCTGTTCCGTCTCGGCACCCACCAACTCGTGATGTTCTCTTGTTCCAACTTCGAATTCACATATTGCCTTTTGTGACTCTGGCTTTGCCCGACGAGAAGCCGAACGTCGAAATTGGCGCGCTAGTCAGGTAACCCACATCTAACTCCATTCGGGCACAAGCGCAGATCTACCTCAATCGATACCAAGGAGCTACGAAAGCGGCTTTGTGACTTCTCCTTAGGTGGAAAAGACTGGTAAGTTTGAGTTTGTACCCATTAAACAGTCTAAACAGGCTAATCTCTTGATGTAAATGCAAGACAGTGCAGAGCCGTAAAGCGCAGGTCCGGTCCAAGGAGCATTTAAGTGTGCGCAGCAACGTTGATAAATCCTGCTTAGGGGATTATAACCGATGTACATTGAACTCCGGGATGCTGCACGTATGTACACTCACACGGGTACTCGTCTAGGGTGTATGAACGTGTGGCCGTGGTCTGGGTCCACACCTACTACATACATACATGCTGCCTCCAAGCATCGATCATCTTGCGACTGTCCTTCATACTTCTTTAGCGACGGCCTGTCGACGAGATATGAAATCTTGATTCTGATTATAAACCGCTGTCTACGAGCGCTACGACAGATAGGAGGCCGATAATGAGCCCTCCAGGTTCGAGTAGCGGATTATAGATATCTGTAGCTGTCGAGTACTTCTAGAACATAGCTTCGAGTCATAGCTAGGGGCCTCACGTTAGCTCATGCTGGTGGGGCTTTGGATGTCTCTATTCATCGATGTTCGCGCTAAAATGGGTCAGGATTGATTTACCCACCTCACGGAAGGGCGTTGAATATAACTCTGCGAGGATAAAAATGAAGCAATCTATCCCTTAACTTGATTTATTCCTGTCGCTGCATCGCTTTGCTATCGCCTTACTTCTTTTTGTGAACTTACATAAAAACGACAATATGCTTCTGTTCACTTCACCTGATAAATATCAAGGTTGAATACATTCATATGTCATAATTTGGAAAGATATATTTACATTCAACAGTTCTACCATAAGTAGCAATTTGCACGGAAGCGAAACTGGAATGGAATAATAACTAGATATGTTCAAACACCAATATGAATGAATGGTACCCAAGAGAAAAAGGAGTTCTCATCCCCCAATGCTTCCTGTAATTTTTGCACAGCTGCGTGCAGAGCGTACGCAGCTTCTGTTGGATCAGGATCGGAACTCTTGAGAAGATAAGCATAAAAGGCATCTGCGACAATAGGGGCGTCCTCATCCATGATTGACCACATTGTGGCCACTACTCCGCGATATCCTGCCATCAACATCCCAGCCGCCAGATAGACAGCTTCCTCTGCGAGTTCTTCTGCGCCAGTAGCAGTTTGACAAGCAGAAAGAAATGCCAGTTCTGCGTGAGGGAGAGATAACTTGCTTATGCGAGAAAGGGTGAGCTGAGAATTTTCAGCTAAGAGCAGTGCACTCTTCGTCGGATCTGTCATATTTTGGATTCCGTGACAAGCAAGATGCACCCAGTGACATTTTTCCATGTTCTCGATGACGTTATCCAAGCTCGCAGAAGACTCAACCAGCTGGGATACCTGTATATCTGTTGCATGCAGCGAAATTTTATCAAGTTCCTTCATAGTTCCTGGTAGCCTTGACTCCGATGGTAATGCAACAGTGAGCAGTTGAAATTTCTCTTGTCTTTTCATGTATGATCCATTAATGAGAGCATTCAATGAGGGAGTATAAGATGAGACAGCAATATTACATAGTCTTGAACCTGGTGTTTGATTTTTCCCATAGAGTCCAGCAGCATGAACAGGTAGAAATGACAATGGTCCAGTTAAGCACCACCAAATATGGGGTAATTTGCCGCCTGACATAGACTATAAATTTATTGAGTTTTATGTCATGAGTAAAAATGGAATCAAGCATACCATGATTTTTAAATCATCTAATATGGGCTTGACAATTCCAATCCATAGTTTCTGAAGAATTGACTCAAACTCTGTGCTCATGTGATTACTGCTCAGCTTCTTCATTGGAGCTAATCCACCTTTTCTTTCATCCCCACATAGAACACCTTTGGCATTTAATAAGTTTTGCAACTTTTTATATAGAACTTCTGCATCCTGTTGAGTAAAATTATCAAGAGAGACATGGAGAACACCATCATGCCCTGGTGAAAGAATCAAAGCATCACAACGAGCAATGCTAATGTTTATAGTAATCACAGGTCCACCATGTGAAGCAGCCATGAGATCTGCAGAGTTCTTGGGTAGTAAAAATCTATCAAAGCCTTCAAGACTTTGAATATATTTGACAAGCTCATTTCTTTCATAAGCTAATTCATGGTAGTGCTGCAATTTATTGATTCTTGTGGAAGGAAGCTGGAATAAATTCTCTTGAGTTCCACCAGTATCCAGTTGTTTTGAAAGCTGTTCCAGCTTACTAGCAAGATTAGGATGCTTGTTTCTTAGATCATCAACTGGTGTACGTAGCTGGAATAATTGACTCCATACAATTGAATGGCCTTGTTCAAGCCATTCTAATGCAGTATCACAATCTCCATGTTCAATTGCCATAGAAACTGCCTTCCTGACCACTTGAGCTGCTTCCATGAGATGATAGTGACGATCAGGAATAGATAAGCCAAGCCATGCTAGTTTTGGTAACAGTTCAAGGGCAACCTTATATGCCTCTAGAGATGACTCTGCAAGGAGCTCAGCACAATGTGCCCACATTGAGCATGCTTGGAATTGCATAGACAGAGAGCCTGTCTGAGCACAGGCAGCCTTGGAGTAATAAGACTTGGCAAGCTCAATATCATGTATATCACCAGTTTTCTGGGAATGCAGAAAGAGTGAATTTCCCAAACTAGCCAGCCTGGAAAGTTTTCCAGGATGCTCATCAGCTGTACATTTAATAGATTTTTCGAACATCAAGATGGCTTTGTTGATATCACTAAGCTCATTTGAAATCTTAAACCAGGATGAGAGACATGTTCCAAGATTATTGAACAAAGATGCCTTGTATATATGTTCATCTGGGGTTATTTGCAATGCCTGTTCTTTCAGTTGAATAGCCTCATTGATGTCATTCAAGTCACCAAATTTGTCAAAGCGGGTCAGAAGTGCATTACTGAGATTATCTAATCTTGAAGGCTTGTCAGGGTGCTCATCTGGAGTGAGCTGAGCAGCTTTTCTGAATGTTTCAACAGATTTATTAATATTGCTAATATCACCAAGTCTTTCAAATTTGCGTGCAAGGGAAGTGCCCAAATTGTTCATGACTGCAGCCTTGGAAGAAATCTCACTTGACATCATTTTCAAAGCATTCTCAAACACTGAAATGGAATTACTGATATCAGCTAAATCACTGAATCTTTCAAAGCGACACAACAATGCCCATCCAAGGCCATTTAATATGATAATCTTCTCAGGATGGTCATCTGAGGTAAGCTGTGCAGCTTGTTCAAAAATTGCTATGGATTTGTTTATGTCACTAACATTTCCAAGTGCCATAAAATAGATTAAATTTGCATTGCCCAGATTATTCAGTCTTCCAGGTTTATGAGGGTGTTCATTAGGAGTAAGCTGCATAGCTTGTTCAAGCATCAAGATAGATGTGCTAATATCATTAAGATCACCTGTTCTTTGAAAGTGGGATAAAAGAGAGTTTCCAAGGTTTTGTAGACTTTCAGCTTTTCCAGGATGCTCATCACCAGTTAATATAGCAGCTTGCTGTGTTATTGAGATAGCACTGCTGATATCAGCTAGGTTTCCAAACCTTTCAAACTGGTTTGACAATGCATTACCAAGGTGGTTCAAGAAATTGGACTTCAAAGGATGGTCACTTGGAATAAGCTGTTGAGCTTTCTCAAACATCAAAACAGATTGATCCAGGTCATCAAGATTTCCCAACTTTTTAAAGCGACATATAAGAGCATTTCCCAGGTTGTTCAGAAATGTTGGTTTATTTGGATGCCCATCTGACACCATTTTTACAGGTTCCTTTAGTATCATGATAGACTTGTTGATATGGTCAAGCTCTCCAAATCTTTCAAATAAGGATAAAAGGGAAGATCCTAAATTGCTTAACCACAAAGCCCTTTCAGGATGATCTAATGGTGCAAGTTCCACTGCATTTTCAAACCTTAAAATGGCCTGTTGAAGGTCACTAAGTTTGCCCAACTTCTGAAACCTCCCCAGCAATGAATTGCCAAGGTTGTTCAGGTGTGCAGGGTTGCTTGAGTGTCCATTTGGTGTGAGTTTTAGAGCTTCCTCACATATGGAAACAGATTTGTCAAGATCACAAAGATTTCCTAACCTCTGGGCTCTTTTTGTCAATAAAGCACCAAAGGTGCTAAATAAAGTAGACTTCCTAGTATTGTCATGGGTTGAAAGTTCAATAGCTTTCTCAAGCATTGATATTGAGGTACTAATATCACTGATGTTATTGAGCCTCTCAAACCGATGTGACAGTGAGTTTGCAAGGTTGTTCAGTCTTGAAGCCTTTCCAGGATGATTGTCAGGAGTTAGAAATACAGCTTCTTCTTTGAGCACAATAGCTTTATTAAGATCATCAAGATTTCCAAGTCTCTCATAGCAATATGACAAGGATGTCCCAAGAGCATCTAATCTTGCAGCCTTCTCAGGATGGCCATCAGGAGTGAGCTTTACAGCCATATCCTTCAATGACACAGACTTATTGAGGTCACTGAGATCACCAAGTCTGTTGAAGCAAATTGAAAAGGAGTCACCAAGATTTTTCAATATAACAGGCTTGTTAGGATGCTTGTCTGGAGTAAGTTTCAGAGCTTCCTCTTCTGCTACAATAGCCTTGTGAATGTCCTGAAGATCTCCAAGTTTCTCAAACCGAAGTTTAAGTGCCAGACCAAGATTGTTTAGCCTTGAAGGCTTGGTGGGATTATTATCTGCAGTCTTCTGTACCACATCCTCAAGCATGGACAAAGATTTATTGATATCATCCAGATTTCCAAACCACTCAAAGCAAGTTAAAAGTGAATTGGCCAGGTTATTTAATATGGAAGGCTTGCTTGAATGTTCATTTGGAGTACACTCCGCAGCATTCTCCAGTATTGAAATTGACAAGTTGATGTCAGAGGGGTCCTTTAGTCTATTGAAGCAAGCCAAGAGTGCATTAGAGAGGTTGCTCATCAGCATGGGTTTATCTGGCCTTTCATCTGGCAGAAGGTCCATAGCCTGCTGGAACATCAGCACAGAGGTGTTGATGTCATCAAGGTTCCCAAATCTTTTGAAACGGCTGAGGAGGCAAGCTCCAAGGTCACTAAGAAAATCAGGCTTCTCAGGATCACTTTCTAGAGCAGACCCAGCTGCCTCATTAAAGACAGTGATAGCCTTATTCAGAGCATCCACATTTTGGGAGGAGCTATAAGTTCCCAGATAGTAGGCACCAACAGAACCCAGTATGGAAGATCTCCTCTGATCTGTGAGTGGTAGCAGTAATGCTCCCTGGTGTAGGAGCTCAGGATCCATTGGCTTTCCATCCACAGAATTCATTAGCTTCTGAATAGGATCTTCAGTCACTTCACCTTGAGATAATTTCTGTTAAGGACTGGCACAACACATGAAAACAATTATTGTACCTGAAATTCCAACAACGTCCATCCCGGATTCATCTGCAACAGAAGGACTTCCTTTAGAGAGTTGGAATGTCAACGTTATCTCAAGAAAGGGCTTTTCGTCATTCAGATGTACGAGATATTGTGTAACTTCTGCGAAAATTATTTAAAACAAGCAATCCAGTTATTCCGTGTCCATACCTTTCTCGTTGCCCACGAATTCCGAAAGGATTTGTGCACAAGTAAACGTTATGGAGCCGAGATTCTCTTCAGTTTGCAGTGCATTCATATACATGATAGCAATTGAGAAAGTCTGAGAGTTGATAGGACTATAGAATAAACTCGTATGTCAAGGTCAACGATTAACGGTGTATTGAAGAGTGAAGAATACTTACACTTTAAAAGAGTCTTCAAATATCCATAAATTTCCATTTGGATCCTTCCTCGCGGGTTCCGTCTGCCCAGTATTGTCTCCGTCTACGAGGAGCCGAGCAACAACGTGAACACCGTCTAGAAGTTCACGACGGTCTGGGAACAATGGTTTGATGTTCAAATCTACGGACAGCCAGGGTATACAATCGTGAGTTGCGTAATCGATGGAAACGATAGCAAGAGCGCTCGTACTCTGAACACGGATGCTAAGGAGTGCGAAACAACGTCAAGCGTCGGCCAGGAAGTGACTGAGAGGAAACTCACATATCCATGATGATGTTGAAGTATGTGGTTCGAAGTGGCAGATAATGAGTTTGATAACTATATCGATGTAAGAGCAGCGAGGAAAGGAACAGTGCGCGCCGAGTTAGAACCCCCTATCATGGCGCTCGGCGTTCTCCATCAGGCCTGCCGGGGATCACGCAAAACCCATGCAACCATGCCGTGATACGTATTGACGTCAGTCGAGAGAGAGATCGTGAGATGTGTTCGACGCTCGTATCTTAATATACTGTATTAATGCATGCATTCAATGTGGGAGAGCGAGTATCACGTCGTCTGAGTCATACTACACACTTGCCACAGTTGTACCACAGCGCGGATTGCTCACGGTCAGCACGGATTGGATCCATGAACCACGATTACAATGAATATCATAACACAAAGCAGCCGCATTTTTACCTTCATCACCTCAGCTCTCCGCTCCTGCTCGTGCCGGATCGTACCACACCCTCCTGGCCCATCTCCTCCTGCGCGTGACGCTGCCGCCCCCAGCAGTATACGGCGCGGGTCGAGCCCCGAGCCACGCGTCGTTCGTATATACCCACCCATCTGCGACAAGGAAGGGTGTTAACACCAGAGGAAATCAATCACACGCTGAACGCACCCCTATCAGCGCCGCACCCCGACCACTCTCCCCCCAAATCCCTCCTCCAGTCCTCGGTATCCACGAAGGCCCATCCGGGTGCAAGGGAGAACGTCAGATTGCTGCTGTCGGAGGCCGAATCGTCGTCAGAATATGCATTTTTAAGGGAAGCAAGAGGCAGAAAAGAGATGGAGACACAGACCTCACTTCGCCCTGGCTGTCTCTGCCTGTCGTGTCAGCACCGCTGGATCCGGCGACAGCGCTCCATCCGTCTCGCCCGCGTGTCCACGGGGCACGCTCAGAGGGTTTGAGATGCTGCTTGCTCCAGGCGCCAGGTGTGGCAGGAAGGGGCAGGGGGGAGGTGGGGTTGCTGGAAGAAGTGTCGAGTGCTATGAGAGAAGAGGGTGAGTATAGCACTAATGGTAGTTAGATGGCGAGAGGGGACAGAGATAGGGAAGGGGGAAAGAAAGTAGAAGAAGAGAAGAGAAAACAAAAAGTCTGGGAGGAAGAGCAGGACGAGGACAGGGAAACAAAAGAAGAATATGGAAAGCGAAGCAGGAGCAGAAAGGCAAACAAACGCAAAAGAACGTACCACCCCACCGCTCGTTCTCCCATAGCTCCACCTCCCGCATCTCTGCATTCCAGCACTCATCGCTCAATCGGTCATCATCAATCAACCGCTGGAGCACCGTCGACACAGGAAGGCGACCGAGTCCCGCAAGAGGCAGGCTCGACGGGGAGCTCGAAGTCGCGTTTGCTTTCTCTTCATTGGCGACGGGCTTCTTCTGATTCTTGGAAAACCACACCACTACTTGAGCCCTCTCCACATTCCTCCTCACAGCCTGCACCTTCTCCACAACCACCGGGAGCGCCCTGTGCACTAGGGGTACCACAAACGACGCGAGGGCCCTCACGCGGGGGTGGGCTGCCACCACCGGGGTCAATCCCACGACGAGACACGCGGCGCGAACTGGGAACGCGGGGAGAGAGACTACGAACGCGAGCGGGGGCAGGGAGAGAAGTAGCAGGGCGAGGATGTGCGGCGTGTACGGTGAGCTTCTTGGTGTAGGGGCGGAGGCGGGCTGTGTGGCGGTGAGGGAAGTAGGGGACGTGAAGATCTGCAGGGGCCCGAGGGTAAGGTGGGCGAGGTACGGCGTGATGAGGGCGTGGGCATCGCAGCTGATTTCTCGCATTAGACTCATGAGGACGCGGGAAGAAAAGATGGGAGAAACGTACTAAGCCCCCATGAGGTTCTGAATGGCCTGAATGTTCGCCTGCCAGTCGACACTGTCCTCCGCTAGGGGCGCGGTGCCGATAGTAGTTGGGGAGGCGGCGGCGGGATCCGGGTCGGGGTAGCGATAAGTGCTGAGGATGATGAGGATGAGGGCGAAGTGCGGGAGGAGTAGGAGGAGGCGAGGGAAGTAACCTGTGAGAAGAAGTGGTTAGGCTTGAATTGGAAGCGGAGATCACGGAGAGGGAGAAGGAGATTGAAGGAGGAGTGGAGGAACAGAAAGCCGAAAACAAAAGACAAAGGGAGAGGAGCGAAAGTCAAAGAAGCAGAAGCAGAGAACGAAAGGAAGTGGGTGAATTAGAAGGAAGGTTAGAGTGAAGCAGACGAAGATAGTAGACTGGACGAGCATGACGACGGAGGTGAGCGACAAAAAGAGAGTGAACCGGAGGATGAGTGAGATCGAGAAGATGAGGGAGAAGGGATAGCCAAGATTGAAAGGTATATCGAAGAAAAGAAGAGTAACAGGAGGAGGTAGATCAACAAGAAATAAGAGGCTGGCAGGCGAGGGACGTGAATACGTGTGAATGAGAAGACGATGGAGGACAACGACGAAAGGAAGAATGACGAGAACAAGAAGGCACTGGAGAGCGACAGAAAGGGAGAACTATGAGAAGAAAGAATGAACAGAAGAGTGTGAATGAGAAGAAGGGGAACGGCAAGGCGAAGGACGAGAATCAGAAAGAGAAGGAACGAGCAGTGAAGGAATGAGCAACGGAGGAAAGAAAGAAGACGATGAATAAACGATGGATGGGAAGCCGGATTGAACCAGGATCTAAACAAAAAGAGGGCACGAGAAAGACGCAGTAGCACAAGAAAAAAGAGAACAAAATGACCAACGGGCACTCACATAGAAATGCATAACCCGCCATCCACACCCCCGTCACCTTCCATCCCCTCTTCCACAGCACGA
Source organism: Nidularia pulvinata (assembly GCA_036937195.1). Lineage (NCBI taxonomy): Eukaryota > Fungi > Basidiomycota > Agaricomycetes > Agaricales > Nidulariaceae > Nidularia > Nidularia pulvinata. The sequence goes on from JASFDH010001422.1 coordinate 14,890, forward strand.
TCTCCTCTACCCTATCTTGCAGCCAGAACACGGGTCCCACACGCGCGACGAAGCGCTTAAAGTTTCCTGTCATAATCGGGATGCTCAGCGGGTC
>JASFDH010001423.1:0-14966 GCA_036937195.1 Nidularia pulvinata
GATATCCACAGCCTTTGAAGGATGTCGGGACGAGATCATGACGGAGAAGAAGTATCGTATCGGAAACTTGAAGCTTAATGATGGCGATGTTTGGGCATACAGCCGTAACATAATGTCTCCGAGAAGAGCAGCAATGGCGGGTTCTGCATATTCGCGCCTCTGAATTTGAAAGATGCGCAAAACGTAACCAAGTAGCTCTTCGACCTGATCGCGGGACAAACGAGGGTCGGAAAAAAAAGGAGTGACTAGCTTCCACTTGTAAGATCTAGCTAGTGATTTGCTCAAAGCTAGGAGAGTATGAGAAGATTGTGATAGCTTTGCGGACTCATTAAAGAGATACAGACTATGCGCCATTTCAACGTCGCGAGAGGCAAAGTGCAGCAGCAGTGCTTCCATGATGGCTTCCTTTGCCTTCGCGTCAGCATGATTGAGCCCACGGAAGATCTCAGACCAGCTTTCGGATCTACAAGCGATAGAAGCTAGCGCATGCGCCATCGTTAAGTCTTGCACTTGCAGCTTCATGGCAACTGTATTATCATCCCGATAATCTCGTAAGTTGCGCCCGACGCAGTACTGAAAGCACTCCTCCTTCAATGGGCCATCTGCAGTCCTGGCTGCTATCCGCAAGAAAGATGCTACGAGGACTCGACTAATGTCTACGAGCCTGCGCTGACCATCGGTCTTTCTCCATAATCGCCAGAGAGATCGTGAAATTCCGCGAGCATGATGATGCACTGCGCTCGGAGTTACCCCGTTATCGTCGAGTGTTGTTTCCAGTGCCCGCAGGATGAGCGTCGTCTGCCAGTCCAGGAAGACCCCGTCAGAGAGAAGTTCCATCGGGGTTTTAGAGCTTTCAACGGAAACGTGCGGCAAATTACACACTGCAAGAAGTAAAAGGTTGCTCCAGCGCACATTCACATCCAACTCTGACGCGAACGCTGCCCGAGCCTCCTTCCTAGCCCATCGAGCGACGAACGACACCGGAAATCGGGGACTGTAGCATGGGAATATAGCTGCGCTTAACGCGGAGCAGAGTTGGGCAGTGCCAAGGGGTGCATCTAGCACTAGATTTTTGCCTTGAGTATCTCCGGCCAACGGCGGAGTAGCAGAACTAGATTGAGGTGCTTGATAAGGAGGTTTTGAGACGCGGGTAGAGACCATGCCAAGGATGCGTTCCTTCAGGGGTAATGAGAGACGATGTCCGTGCTTCAGCAGGAAGGTGAACAGAAATTCGGGAATCCGGGGATGGGGGTTAAGTTGCGATTCAAGAACATGGCAAAGAGCGTCCACTATCTGTTTCATGTGCGCGAATCCAGGCCGTGAAAGAAAGGATTCGAAGTAGGGTATATGAGCTTCCGGGTCCGATGCAGAGCGTGAAATGATGTGATATTGAGCTGTAGCCTTGTCGATATTCTCCCGCCAGGATTTGCCTGGAGATGTATCTTAGAATGTTCCATAAAACAACATATTGGAATTTGCTCACCAGATGCCGAGGATGTAGCACTGTTAGCCTTTGCAATCCATGCCCGCATAATCCAATACCTGTCCTTATCAACAAGCTCCTGCCTTAACTTCTCCTTTGCCTCAGCTATCTCCAAAACAACTGACCAGCGATCAACCTTCCCCGATAATCCGGGGGTATATCGTAAGCGAGTACTGTCATATGCGGAAGGGTTTGGCTGCGCTAATGATAATGTGCCGAAGAGACTCAGAAGCTGCGTCAATTGCCTCGACGTTAGGCAGTGCAGCCTTTGTCGTTCCTTGGCTGCAAGATATAGCGAATCCAATAATTCAACCGTCATCTTCAAAGGACAACGTGTTGGGGACAGAAAGGCTTCCAGAGCATCCAATGCTTGATGTGTAGTTTCCGCGGACCCTACACCTCGTTCGAGAGTTATTACTACTGACCTCTCTGTGACTGCATGCGGTAGCTGCTCCGAAACAGTGTTTAGTAGCGTACAAGCCGTAGGTGCCCCTGAGGGATTGCTTGAGCTTGCTATCGGTATACGGCTAACGCCAGTCACCTGTGAATGACGCGTAAGAGAGACCTGACGCCTCCGGTTGACGGTACGCGTGGTCGAAGGAAAGGGCGCGGCTGGTGTCGCCAAATTTAAACAGCGAGGCGCTGATTCTGTAGTGTCCTTTTGACGCGTATCTGCGTCCGCCCTGTAGACAAGGCCTGCTCGAACTTTAGTCGCGAGTGAACGGAACCTAGCAAGGAAAATTAGACGCGATGATGTGTATCCAAATAAAAACGCGCACCGGAGGCTCGATGCGAGCTCTTTACCGCGTCCATCCAGAATACGGATGGTCGACCGGCACCATCGCGACATTCCATTGCATGGAAGGTATCTTGACAGTTCACGCTGTTGGTTCGCGTGTAGAAAGCGCCTGAGCGGGGGCAGCCAAGTTGCGCCGGCTGTTCCTGCGAGGATGGTGGGCCAGCAGACAAGGACCTGGCGTCGTCTAGTCTGAGAGAGCGCGGTACGACGGCTCGCTCGGAGGATTCAGGCTTGCTTGCTGTGCCAGCCAGTGAGCTGGATGTGCGGCACTTGCCGAGAGCTCAGCCCAAACTTTAAATCCAACTGTAATTCCCACGCATCACACATCCACACAAAGTCTGCCCGCTCGATCTTCGCTTACATCGAACAAGTTGCCTTGAAAAATCCATTGGCACTACCAGGTACGGCTGTGCGCTCCTTGCAATCCTGCATTGGTGCTGATTCGTTTTTAGGCGCAGAGGTCAATCGGGAGGCATTTGTTATCTTAGATTTGTGAGTAAAATCACCGCGAAATGTCGAGTTGTGGGCATCTAACCGCACGCCTGTAGATAACCAAAATTTACAATGGGTGCTACTCGTGCTGACAAGGAAGTCTACTTTGATAAGCTCAAGGAGCTCCTCAACAAGTACCGTGAGTTCCTGTCAATCCGTCAAATCGACGCGCGGTAACACGTTTTATTCCAGCCTCCATCTTCTTGGTCAACGTCGACAATGTTGGATCCAACCAGATGCATCAAATTCGCGTTGCCCTCCGTGGCAAGGGTGTTGTCCTGATGGGCAAGAACACCATGGTCCGCCGTGCCCTGCGCACCATCCTCTCGGAGTACCCCCAGTTCGAGCGTCTCCTCCCCCACGTCAAGGGCAACATTGGATTCGTTTTCACCTCTGAGGACCTCAAGGACATCCGCGAGATCATCATCGCCAACAAGGTCGCTGCCCCCGCCCGTGCTGGTGCCTTCGCCCCCAAGGACGTCACTGTCCCTGCTGGCAACACCGGTATGGAGCCCGGAAAGACCTCCTTCTTCCAGGCTCTTGGTGTCCCCACCAAGATCGCCCGTGGTACCATTGAAATCGTGTCCGACGTCAAGGTCGTCACAGCTGGCACCCGTGTCGGAACTTCCGAGGCTACCCTCCTCAACATGCTCAACATCTCCCCGTTCACCTACGGTATGACTGTTGTGCAGATCTTCGACCAAGGCAATATCTTCTCCCCCGATGTCCTCGATATCGACGAGAAGGAGCTCATCGACCGCTTCCTATCCGGTATCAAGACCATCGCCGCCATCTCTTTGGCCCTCAACTACCCGACCATCGTCTCGGTCACCCACTCCCTCGTCAATGCGTACAAGAACCTTCTTGCTATCTCCATTGCGACTGACTACACCTTCGAGGGTGCCGAGAAAGTACGTTCCCTTGATTGTGCTGCGGAGTGGCTTTATACGCGATTAGACATAAAAAACACACTGAAAATTCAGAGCGTCTCAAGGACGCATTGTCGATTCATTTTTAATATGATATACTGCCTATTACTTATGCATGCGTTTATTTTATCTTCGTGATACTGACGTGTTGCGCGCCCTTAGGTCAAGGAATACCTCGCCAACCCCGAGGCATTCGCTGCCGCCGCCCCTGCCGCTACTGAGGCCACCCCCGCTGCCGAGGCGCCCAAGGCTGAGGAGAAGGAGGAGGAGAAGGAGGAGTCCGACGACGACATGGTAAGCATTCTCCCGGCAATGGTGCGACGATGGCTCACCAACGTTCTTCCATACACAGGGCTTCGGACTGTTCGACTAAGGGTGTATTCCGTAGTTCTACCGTCTGTACTGTTGTTCTATGTGCTTTGTATCTACGAACATAATGACTCTTCTGCAAAATTGTGCGTGAGCCGGGATAATGCCGACGGGAGAAACAGGATGGACTAAGGGTCGGTGGACCTAGCCTGTTGGCGGGACTGGCGGGCAAGGATTGATCGATGGACGATGATTGGACAGGCAGGGACGGGAGAATCCGAAAGGGGTGATGTGACGCCCTTTTTGGGTTTGCTGGGCCGAATTGAGCGATGACATGATTATGACGCTGGACACTTGCTCGGCAAAGAGGTCCGCACCTCGAAATGCAGCAGCACTACGTATGTTTTTGTGCCCAGCTGGTCACCTTCTACCGCCTCGAGCATAGAAATAGCGCTCTTCCTCCTCTTCCTCGTCCAATCTTCGTCCTTTCCCAGCTCCCCATCAAACGTTCTTCGTCGCCAACGAGTATATCCGATTATCATTCCCAATCTGGCCCACTAGTCTCGATTTTCAGCTGCATTGACTGAACCATCTACACCGTACCATATCGTACCGAGCACTTCCGCTGCACCCTACCCCTCCTCACATATAAACCCACCTCCAAATCCATGGCCTCAGATTCTGCTACCTCCCTCCCTGACCCCGCCGACATGGGTATGCCAAAGGTCTCTGGCCACCTCATCGTGGTTTCCAACCGTCTCCCCATCACCATTAACAAGGACGCCAATGGCGAGTACCATTTCAAAATGTCCTCCGGCGGTCTCGTGTCCGCCCTCTCGGGCTTCAAGAAATCCCTCAACTTCACCTGGATTGGCTGGCCAGGTTTCTTCATCCCCCCGAAGGACCGTCCGCTCGTCGACAAGCGTCTCATGGAGGAGTACTCCTGTCAAGCTGTCTATCTCGACGATGACGTAGCAGACCGCCATTACAACGGCTTCTCAAACTCCATCCTATGGCCCCTGTTCCATTACCACCCTGGTGAAATGAACTTCGATGAGGAGAACTGGCTCGCATACCGCCAGGCGAACATGCAGTTCGCAGAGGCCGTCCGCCAGCAGATTACGCCTGGCTCGATGGTATGGGTGCAGGACTACCATCTTATGCTCTTGCCTATGCTCCTGCGCGGCATGATCGATGGCCGGCAGAATGTCGGCGACTTCACCATCGAAGAGCTGTCTAAGATTACGGAAGGTATCGAAGGCGACCCGGCGTCGAATACGGCCAGTATCTCCGGCGTAAAGATCGGCTTCTTCCTTCATACGCCTTTCCCAAGCAGTGAGATCTACAGGTACGAACACAGACACGTTTTCTCCTGTATCTTCTGTTAACGCCTCCGTTCCGTCTAGAATATTGCCCGTGCGAAGGGAGATTCTCCTCGGTATCTTATACTGTGATCTCATTGGCTTCCATACATATGACTATGCGCGTCACTTCTTATCATCGTGCACGCGTATTCTTGGTCTTCCGACCATGCCGAATGGTGTCGAATTTGAGGGCAGATTAGCGCACGTTGGGACCTTCCCGATCGGCATTGAGCCCGCTTCCTTCATTGAGGTGAAATTGTCCGCGTTGCTTTCATATCGTCCTTGACTGACAGTTTGAACTCTATCAGAACCTGCAAAAGCAATCCGTGAAGGACCGGATAGCTCAGCTCGAGCAGCGCTTCGGCGGCGTCAAGGTCATTGTCGGTGTCGATCGTCTAGATTATATCAAGGGTGTCCCTCAGAAGCTGCACGCACTTGAACTGTTCCTCACACAGCATCCAGAATGGATTGGCAAGGTTAGTTCCTCCGCCCTGTCACGGGTGTCCATGCTAGGTGTCTAAGACCTGCCTCTGCAGGTCGTTCTGGTCCAGCTTGCGGTCCCATCGCGGCAGGACGTCGAAGAATACCAAAACTTGCGCTCAACGGTGAACGAACTCGTCGGCCGGATCAATGGGCGCTTCGGCACTGTAGAGTTTATGCCTATCCACTTCATGCACAAGAGTCTGGCATTCGACGAGCTGTGCGCTCTATACGCTGTCAGTGATGTGTGCTTGGTGTCAAGTACGCGTGATGGCATGAACTTGGTACGTCTTTCCAGAGGAAACGTCTCTGCGCCTGTCTGAACGATCTCCTTGCAGGTATCATACGAGTATATCGCCTGTCAACAAGCACGCCAGGGTGTCATGATACTCTCCGAGTTCGCCGGAGCTGCGCAGAGTTTGAACGGCTCCATCGTCGTCAACCCCTGGGATTCGCAGCAGGTCGCGGACGCGATCCACGAGGCGGTGACAATGGACGCGGCAACGCGCGCGGAGAACCACCGCAAGCTCTTTAAGTACGTGAATAAGTACAGTGCGGCATTCTGGGGGAGTAGCTTCATCAAGGATATGAGCCGCATTGACGTGGAGGACATCGGGAAGGAAGGCGCGGCGGAGCTGACGGTGAAAGGCACCGATGAGGCTGGTAAGGGGAGTGTTATCGTGGACGGAGCCGTACCAATGACTCCTACCGCGTCTGTATGAGAAGGAAGGAAATATTTTACGGGGTTATTTGGAGTTTCTTTATTCTCTTTCCTCCCCCCCCTCCCCGCCGTTGAAACTTAAAGAAAGAAGTAGAATGTACGCTACAGTCAGAAGATTATACATACTTGTAGAACACACGGAACGAACTTTATCTCCTCATTGACGCGCTGTGTTATACTGTAGCATCTCCTATCGCCAACTATTACAGAAGTAGCGATGTTTTTAACAGCATATCGTTGCGCACATTTAGATGCTTTTAGCTATTTTGGACCCGCGCGATTCGGGTCTTCTATGATTTGGGAAGTAGATAGACGCTGGGTTGCTAGTAAACTTAATGTAAATCATCAGTATTTGGCGCTTCCGCAGGCGCTTATTGCATGAAACATGATACTTAACCAGAAGTATAGGTTTAACCACACAGTGCAGTGAATTTTAAAAAATGACTCAGTTATATGCACGGCGTCAGAACGATTGAGCTCGTACATAATCGCATTCGTAGTCTTTTATTGATTCGATCGACTAGCTGAATTAGTGCAACTACTATAAGAAAGTTCAAAGGTACCATCGATTCATCAACACGCATTTACCACTATGCAAACGATACGGTCCGAGCCAGTGATACAGGATGTATATATAGTACTTAAACCGCTAGAAGCTATCTCCGGACTGGAGCCAAAGCAAAGCCCATGAGTTACTCCGATACGGGACCATGTGCAACTTTCTGAGCATGATCCGTCATGGCATCATATAAGGTTGTGAGCTTTTGAATGCAGAGCCGGAGAATTCAAGTTCTACCAATCATACAGCAATTAGTACTCCGGCGATCACCACACTCCGAGATAAAACATCTTAGTTGACCGTCAAACACGACTGTAGAATCAGGAATTGGGCTTTGATAGCAGAAGTAATCAAGACGCTGGTCAGAGTGTGACAACGATAATGTTAAACGCCAAGGGATGGCAAGCGTCTAAAGGAGGAAAGGAAGTTACTAAATATAGCGAGAATATGTTAAACAGAATCAGCAATTGATACTGGCCGTTCTGGCACATCCTCGCGCAAAAAATGAGTCTTGGAAGATGTGAAGTGCGCTGTGGACATGAAAGGAGTAGTTTGAAAGAGCCTGAGAAATAACTATCCGGTGATTCGGTCCGCTTTCTCTTCTCGGAAAATAAAACCTTTGAGGCTATGCACGGCGCACGCCGTTCTAATCTGACAAGCTGACTATACTACTAGCCTCCACCATCTCATATTTATCAGCCTCTATTCTTATGTGGGGGGTTGGTGGAGACCAATATAACAAGGTAGTACTTTACAGACAGGATCTTCCAGCAGATCTTGGAGTACTAGGTACGTCGCTATACGCAGCGTGAAGTATTCAGTACGTAACGGTGCTGCCTGGCCGACGGCTGCTTGAAGTAATGATGCTTAATTTGAACTGCCGCAGATCACTGCACATGCTGGAGGTTGAAAATTTGAAACTTGAAAGGGGGCTCAAAGGGTAAGTACGTCCCTTAGAATGAGGAGAAAAGATACCCCAAACAGATAAGAATGAGAGACTGCCTGGTAATCAGATATCCAAATAGAAGACATAATGGTAACACGAGTTGCTCGGCGCCCAGGCATGGTGCTTATACCCCTTAACAACTTGGCTAGAAGTTTAAAACACAGCTCTGATTAGCCCGACTTCAAAGGATCCTAAAATGCCAAAACAATATGGTGTGCAAAAATAGGAAGTGCTCATACTATTCGTACCCGGATAAATAGTAAGAAAGTGCGAATTGGCTGGAAATTTATTCTCAGAAACGCCTGTCCTAGTGAATCAGTCAGAAAGAAGTGCGAACCACACCTATAGATAGGGTTCATAAAATCAAATGAGTTACAGCATAGATTATTTAATCTTGATGAATATTTAATCGATAATTGCCGGTGCCGTTATGTGATAACGTCCACTCAGCTCAAATCTACTTCTGCCAATGAACTCTTGTGACCAGCAAAACAACGAGATGAAGAACCTAGATTAGCAAATTAAAAGTTATGTCATCTATACTACACAGCTTACCTTGCTGCCTGACCACGGCTTCGCACGCCAGTCTAATTTCTAAATAAATGCGCAGTTATTCCATTATATAACATGTTCCTATGCCAATGGGATTGCACAGGTGTATGAGCTTTCAATCTCCGGTGGTAGAAGATCTCCTAATCCTATCCTTGGCCATAGATACTTATAAGGAGGAGCGGGTGGGGTTCAAGCGGGTTCAAGCGCCTAGATGCATATAAGTATGTAAATGTATAACAGTACGAAAAGACTTGGGAGAAAAGCACAGGTTGTTCACAACAGATGAGTGCCTTAGGTGGAAGAGTGGCTCAGGACCGCCGATCTCTGTGGCCTAAACGTAATATCTCAGTATAGTGGCTCTATGTGAATATTAGAGCCAAGAAAAGAATACTTCACCATTATCTTCTCAAGCATCATACGATTTATATCAATGTAAAAAGTTCAGTATTCTAACAAGAATACAACAAGAATATTGGAAGATTTGAACATCTAGAACCAGAGTCGAGAAGTCTGTGTGCCCTTAAAGAGAGATGTTGATACTAATGTCATATCGACGAAGAGTAACAGAAGTTTAAACGTCGAGAAGCCAACTATTAGATCCAGTGAATCAGCACAGCATAAGCAATCCCAGAAGGACAGAAATGCGAGTCAAGTAACGAAGCATGACTAGCTTCAATGCACTGCCAGGAGTTGAAATGCTATAGGATCCGCCCGCAGTATGGGAGTTAAAAACTGACTCCGCTGGTTTGCTTGCTTCTATGAATCTGATTAAGCTATAGACGAACCTGTGGTTCATAAGATCCAGGTAGAGTTTTATGGCGTGTACTGACCGCTTCCAGACGCGGGAAAGTTGCGGGAAAGATCGTCACTGCTGCGATTGGCGAAGCCCTTCGACCACAACTGTGATAATAACATAGGCATCGCACAGCTTGGTCGAATCATGGAATAAAACGACCTAATATCAGAGTTTTAATCAAGCGAAGCAAGGATGGGGAGCGGCACAAATGTACGAGTCTAGCTTGCATCTGGAAAGTTCTTGACTGGAACTATGCGCAAACAATGCGACTCATCGGCTGTTGACAACAGACGCCTATTTGTAAAGGGTTTTTCGATGGATATGAGCAATCCTTTACCAGATTAATTGCTTTCCTATAGCACCATAAACTAGAATCACTTACAGCATGTGAAAGCGTTGACAGCGTTGACATCTAAGACCGTCAAGCATGACCGTTCCAAGCAGACCAAATTTGTTTGTAGGTATTACGTTTAGCTGATACTGCATATGTAATCAACCAAAATTCGGTAAAGCAAATGAAGTCGAATGTAGCCAGATATCTGCAATGTCAAAAGGAAAAGCCAAAAATTGGTGGTGTTCATATTTATCATTTTCTGTTCATCTTATTCCTCTATCTGATTTTCCCTACCGTGTCCAAATATTTTACAAAGTAATTGCAGTAACCCGGATAAAAACAGAACAAAGCATCTATCTGGCATCACATATCGTCTTATGCAAATACCCTTCCAGGACAATACAAAGCAATAAAATCAATGATAGAAGGCAATGGAACGTGTAGAACAGCCAAGGCAGCTTTAAAGATTTGCTAGTTCTACAGGATGGGGAGTACTTAATAGAACAAAGCCTAAAATGGACCGTGATTATCAACAGTGCGATATCAAAAACTTCCTTCATTACCTTTCATTTGAGCAACGTTTCAAGGCGGAATTTGCCACTCAGAACGCCGGGTGCTCTATCAGAAGGCACCAAAGTCTTGTGTCTGGAGCCTTTATCTCCCGTCAGCATTGTGTGGGTCATCCTTGCACTGCCTTCGGCTCACCAGCCGTGGGTTCCAAGTTCTGTGAAAAATATGACACATGTGTCCCTAGTGTGTTCCCTCATGACTCAGGCGAAAAATCGCCGTCAGGGAATCCGATTCAGATTCTTCAGCTTGGGGGCACGTACTATGCGAGCGGTAAATAGCTAATAAGGAACTTGAACATGTGTTCATGTGATGGGCATAGCCTTGAGAAGCAGATAAACTCACAGGGGGCTAAGAGGGTGGTGGGATGGCAAGGAGAGATGCGTGGATGGCTGGATTGAGCTCGGATGACGATTTTGCAGAGGCAAGGCCCATCGTGGCAGGAGCGAGAATGGGCTTGTGATTTGCGGCGGTGGTGGTGGTGGCGGCAAAGATTTATTTGATAACGGGTGCAGACCGATGACGCTTTCAGATTTCTCGAGCAACTTCGATCCACAAGAATCTGCGAAGGCGACAATCGCTGACTTGGCTTGGATCGCTATATGGGTTTGTGCTCCTATTAAGTATTCAAAGCCGCCAGCCACAGAATATCATTGGAAGGATAAAGAAAAAAAGCGGGCTCCATTGTACAGCATTGCTTCGCCTCTTATAGAAGGGCTAGAAGGCAGCCACAAGCCGAAGTAAAGACGTGGCGGGCGTGCGGAGTGAGAGAGCCGAAAGAGCGTGGGCGGTTTTAATCAGATTGTAGTTAGATGACTGGCTGCGCAGGCAAAGAGAGGATAGCCTTGAGGAACTTGGCGAGCAGAAAAAAATGCTGAGTGGAAGTTAGCTTGGACTTGGACACCCCATGGGGCTCGAAATGGAGTACTGGGGTTGACTCAGGATTGCGCCGGGTTACGAGATCTACCAGGAAGCGCAAAGAAGTCGCTGCGCCTCATGGCTATGGCATGGCGGGACCGGACGCGGGTAAACTTTACATTGTTCTTTGCATACCACTGCAAGCATGGAGTCCATTCCATTGCTTTTCGTGCGAGGCCTGTGGTCGGGTGACCCCTTGTTGATTAACGCGGGGCAAAGTAAATAAGGGACGAGCGAACCGAGTGGGGTTTCTATTTTGGGCTATGAGGTGTGGATTATGTGTGTTTGAGTTGGTGCGTCCTGTCATCGTTGGAGTAGCCTGAGGACCGCGATGCGTGGACGCCGCGCGCGCGACTGTATGTATGGAAGTGGCTCTTGGACAGGACAGCGTCATGTATGCGTTGCTGTCGCACGAGGCGGCGAGTGATGCGGGCTGCCAGGTGAGCGCCAATTAATGGCAGGAGGGGTGTATTCAAGATATTGTTGGTGCCGATTCCATGAGGTGGTGAAACTAGACTGGAGGTAACCTAGTGCGGAGGGTCCGTGCACAGGTCTGTGGGATATTAGCAGAGGCGAGATAGATATCGCCCTGTTGCAGCGTTGCGCGAACATGTGCGTCTTGGTTTTTGGTTCGATGACGAGTGCCAAGAGAATCCCAGAAAGGAAGGTGATGAACCAAATAGGCCTGCAGGGTCCGAAAGCGGAATTTGGGAAATGGCGAGCTTGCGTACGTACGGGATGTCGGGGGGCGCAGTCATTGGTGAGTCGAAGCAGTGTTAAATGCGCATAGCAGTGGCAGCGGAAGAGGAGCCGGGAGATAGTAGAAGACGTCGGGGCTCGGGGACGAGGCCAGCGGATCGGGACCAAATTGGGAGCGAGAGGGAGGTTGGGTGCCTAAGAGAAATGAACGCGAAAAATGAAAGGACAAGAGAACGACGAGCAAGACGAGAGTTACAAGTGTGGGGAGAGCACAGCTTGTGAAATGGAAGAAAAAGCTGGGCGATCGATCACGCGGAAGGTTGAATCTGGAAGTAGGGTGCAGATGTATGAGGTAAGGGGGTTTTGGGAGGGGGTGGGGGTCGAAGCTTGGATGAGTGAAGAGTGGACTTGTATTTCGAGGAAAGAAGAGAACAGCAATGAGCAAAGGTGATGTGTTGTGGAACGAGATATGACGCTTCCTGCACCCGTATTTGGTGGTGTTTAGTCTGTTCAACAGTCGCGATAGGCGCTAGTCAGTGTGGGCGCTTGCCTCAGTGCTGTAAAGCTGTAGTCGGGTTCACGATGAGGAACAGCAGTCAGATACAAGGATTCGCGGAGGCGGGACTGTCAATATGGCAGGGAGAATAAGATATATGTTTCGGTTTACACCTGGAAAGACTGGAGTGGCAGACAAGCGGCAAGCGGCCTGAGGCTGTGTATGACTTGGCACAAGAATGAACCACCGCAAACCGAGCTCAGACCCCTACTATAAAGTTTGAACTCTGCGCGATTGCAGCAAGCCCTTACCTGGGCCTCTGCTACTATACCATGTCCAACATCCCCTCTATCAACATCACCACTGAAGTCCCGCCGACCACGCCCCCGCCCAATGTGCCCAACCACAACCACTCCCCCACCTCCGACGGCCTCCTATCTCCCACCACTGCTGGCGCCAATGGCCGCTCCTCCTTCGAGCCCCCCGCATCCCCCGCGCCCTCCGACATTTCAGACGCAGGCTCCTCCCTCACCATCCCCCCGTCCCCCACCCTCTCCCACAGCTCCTCCGTGCACTTCCAGACCACCCTCGCCCTCCGCGAGAACAGGCCAGATGAACGCTCGGGCATGACTTCGCTCGGCCTTCTCGAGCCAGGAGCATCATCTCCCAAAGAGCACCGCCGAAAGAGTAGTGCGACCACCTTCGCGAGCACCACAGAGACAGAGGCAGACCACCATAATGGTACGGCTTCCTTGGGCCTCCGCCACTCCAAGTCAAATGCGACCTCTGTTACTCATGTAGGTTCCCTCATCGGAAACGGCAAGCCCAAAGCTGCCGACTCCGTTTCTGCCCTCGGAAAGGACGACAAGAAGAAGAAGGAGAAGAGGGAGAAGAGGGAGAAGAAGGAGAAACCTGACCCCGAGCTGGAGGAGGACTCTAAAACTACCCACCAGCTCGAGCTCGAGCAGGACCAGGCTATCGACCCCGCCCCCTTCCGCTTCAAGCCATACGAACTCGCGCATATGCTTGACCCCAAGAACCTCGATACCCTCACCGCCTTTGACGGCATCGTCGGGCTGCTCCACGGCCTCGGCACCTCTGCTACCCACGGTCTCTCCACCCCGCGTACCCTCCACCGCACGACCACGGCCACCAGCGCGAAATGGAGCGAAAAGTCCGGCGATGCCCGTCCAGGCGCTGGACCCGGAGCGTCGCAGAGGCATGACCCAGAAAAGCGGGGTAGCGCGGGCAGCAGTGACGTGCCTGCGATTATGCTCACTGAGCCAGGAGGAGGACAGATTCCTCCCACACAGCCTCCTGGCGACGACGGCCCTGCGGCTGCTGCGACTTTGGACGACCGGGGACGCGTCTATGGCGAGAATACGCTGCCGCATAGAGTAAGCAAGACGCTCTTGCAGCTTATGTGGCTCGCATTGAAGGATAAAGTGCTCGTGCGTCTCAAATTATTTCTGTTACTTTTTTTTACTCGTCTTAACATGTTGCGAATTGTAGATTCTGCTGTCTATCGCTGCTGTTGTTTCCTTGGCTCTCGGATTCTTCCAAGACTTTGGAACAAAACGGACACCAGGCGAGCCTCCGGTGGACTGGGTGGAAGGCGTTGCCATCATGGTTGCCATTCTTATCGTTGTACGTACTCTCGCACGCGTTGTATTAAACCCCTGATACTCACGCCCTTGGCACTAGGTCGTCGTTGGCTCCCTCAATGACTGGCAAAAGGAACGTCAGTTCCGTGTACTCAATGAGAAGAAGGAAGAACGCGGTGTGAAGGTTATTCGCGATGGCGTTGAGAAAGTCATTGACATCAAGGCAAGTATCATATTTTCTGTGTCAAGCCCCCTCTGATGAAATTATTTACTTATAGAAAGTCGTCGTGGGCGATATTGCACTCCTGGAACCCGGCGAGATCGTGCCATGCGACGGTGTGTTCATTTCGGGGCACAACGTCAAGTGCGACGAGTCTGGAGCCACCGGCGAGTCGGACGCGATTAAAAAACTGCCGTATGATGAGGTCGTAGCTCTCCACCGCAAGGCGCGCCAGGAGGGTATCGATCCCAATTTGAGCCATAGCGACTGCTTCATTGTCAGCGGCAGCAAGGTTCTTGAGGGTGTAGGCAAGTACGTTGTCGTTGCTGTTGGCACGAAAAGTTTCAATGGGCGTATTATGATGGGTAAGTTGGCGAGTTGCTTTCCTGGACGAAGCTGTTGGCTAATGGGATGGCTATAGCGCTCCGTGGGGACGCTGAGAATACGCCTCTGCAGCTCAAGCTCAATTATCTGGCCGAGCTGATTGCTAAGATCGGTTCTGTCGCTGGCTTGCTTCTCTTCATTGCCCTGATGATCAGGTTCTTCGTTCAACTCGGGAAAGGTGTCCCAGCACGGTATGTGTCTCTGCTATCTATCTGTATCTAAATTGCGTGACTCACTCGTCGTCCTAGGAATCCGAGTGAGAACGGCATAGCTTTCGTCAATATATTGATTATTGCTGTTACTTTGATCGTGGT
>JASFDH010001424.1:0-14959 GCA_036937195.1 Nidularia pulvinata
GGCATCAATGTTGGATTTGGGCCTCCGTTGGTGTGTTTCGCTGGATGCAGACGCGGGGGTTTGAGTTTCTAAGTCGCGGTTGTATGGTTGGGTGGGTTGGGTGGAAGCCGCAGCTACTGCTGGAGAGCGTGTATGGTAAACGTCGAAATAATCTTGAGCGCCGTCTACGGTGTTTGATTTATAGCAGACCAGCCGTTATAAAACTAAAATATTACTGCCAAGTAGGATGTTTTACACAGAACAACCGAAAGGAGTGATATTTATCCGAGAGCTGGGGTTGGATCTTGAACTTTCAGAACACGAAGAGCCCAGGAAGTAGGCAGAAGGAGCAGAAACGTGTATGACCTTCTCGTCATTGATGTCGATGGTTTCGTCACTTGCCAGGTCCAGAGTTATATCTGCGAGAGTAGGGTGGAGTACAAGAACTAGAGTTGGCCATTCTTCAAGTGGAATTTCGGGCCCAGAATTTGGAATAAATAACATCTTTTGGGCAACTTGAGACTACCGCTGCAGGTCAGCAGTTTCATTCATAGTTCGAATGCCTGCGAGGATCAGATATTCTAATGATCCGTGGGAGACTCGCCACAGAACCTACGTCGTGCACGTACTAGGCTGCTATTCCAAGTCCTAAAATGAATTCCAGAGTATCAACATCACAACGCACAAACTCCCACTCATCTCATCGGAGATGCGATGTACATGTGCGTAAAATTTTGTGCCATCTAGACGGAACATCAAAGTAAGAAGCGAATCGTTGCGTCTTCCCCCTGTAGCGAAAAGTGAAAGATCACGTGGAATCAGCTCATCCCATTCGAAATTCGTTACTGACTGAATTTTGCTGCGATTCTGCCACGTCCCGAGAGACGAAGACAGGATATGAGATTTCCTTCAAAAAGACAAGGGTCAACTGCAAGATTAGAAAACCGACGGTGAGCTTACCCCATGGACATTCGCATGAGTTTGAAGAAAAGAAAAAGCAGGAAAGAGCCGATATACCCGGTGCTGATGGAATAACCTGCTCAGTATGTAAGTAGCAGCATATTGTTGTCGAGGGAGCAAAAGTACTGGCACTGGTACTGGCAACAGTACGTACTGTGATTGCAGAAACCATCACCGCGCGCGATGATCATCATACGAGAACGAGAGAACATCGAATTACCTACCCATCCTCCCCGTGTGATTAATCCGTTCTCTTTCCGCGCGCGCACTGGGACGAGAAACTACCGGGGGGAGGTTGTGCGGGACAGCCAAACTCGAGTTAGAGCATGGAGCATGTCCTGAAGAAAGAAAATAGTCATCGCTGTGCATGGTGACGGGCTAAGTCGTGATCAAGGTCCAGGTCAATTGAATTGCAGTGTATCGAACTCAACTCCAGCAGATGTATGTTTGCGCGGAATAGGTGGCAAGTTGGAAGGAGGCGTTACAGAGGGTATCCTGAAGTGTCCCAAATCAAATAAATATAGTCCTCGGTCAGCATGACGACGGATGGGTCTCCTTAAGGAGTAAATCTGCATGCCAATTAAATCGCAAAGTACCAAGTTCAACTCCAGCAGATGTGCTAGTATTCGGCCATCCAGGACCCCAGAGTGGCGTCGATTGTACATTGCAATTTTCAGCACTCGCTTGCATGGTTACTCGTTGATTCCAGAGTCCAGACCATTTCGATGATGAATATTTGAAAATGCAAGGCGGATCTTTCTGAAGATGTATAAGAACGTTCATCTTACCGGCCGACGCAGTAACTAGCGAAGATCACCGGTAATGGCAAGATATTGTTTGGAATGGAGGAAATGATGATACAAATGACGCATAGTGAGCCGGTCAGAATGTAAAGCGGGAACAATTTAAAGCAAAAATATATTTCGCAGTGGTTCCGGAGTGCGTTTAATTCGAGACTGGTAGCCGGAGAGGACATGAAGGTCTGTCGGCAGAGAAGCCAGTGAAGCCATGCAAGCGCGTCTCCGAGTCCATAGCGAGGATTTGGCAGCGGTGTTACAGTGCGTAAGAAAACCCCATTTCTTGCTCTCGGACTCTATAGAGCCAGCGCATGATTATGTATGATACTCATCTGACGAGAAGACGATTAGGCGGAATGAGTTGACTGAATTGGTGCCCAAGGACTTAGGTAGATCTTCAGAGAGGTAGGAGAGATGCATTACGGGAGAGCAATTGGGGCAGACGGTTGGAGAGACTCGGAATAGTCGGTGGATAGGCGATTCCCGGACTGTACCATGTGAGGCTGGTCATCAACTGGATGGTCGATCTGTCTTCGACTGTGCTTGTTGATGTAGAATTGTACATATGTCGTGGGTTATAGGACTTTCATCTTCGCAAATATAGATGATGAAGAGTAGACTTTGCTGAGCTTCCTGTTAAGGTTCCAAGGTGAAAAGTTTGGAAAGGCGCGTTATTGTTACGTGTTATTTCTCGAGATTCTCTTAAGCGCGTCATATGCACGTGACCGTCCTTTCATTCACCAGAAGTCCAAGTCCGAAAGTAGCAGGCCCTTGTTCGGTGCTTGGCTCGGACCTCATTCTTCTTTCCACCTCTTTCATCTACCGCAGAGCTCTGAATCCATTTCAATATTTCTCTATACTTTTCAGGCTCCTTGACGTTTAATTGTAAGCGGAAAGCATCGACTCATCGTTCGCAAATCCTTGGTAAACCTTGGTCTTGTACGTCACCGACCACCCTTGAAGTCTAATCACAAATCTCAACAACTACCTAGACAATCCGAGTCCTCGAAACAAGATGTCGCTCCCCGCTGAAATCTGTGGCATTATCTGCCAGCAGCCCGAAATCGACGCAGCCCATCTACGCGTCCTCTCTGCCGTATCTCGCGCGTTCCGCGACGAAGCGGAGCGTCTCCTCTACACCGATGTCTGCCTGCGTAACTTCCGGCACATTAAATCGTGGTGCCGCACCGTCTCACGGCGGCCATTTCTCGGGCAGCGGGTTGCGGTCCTGTCGATGACGATGCCACCGCAGACAGACATCGAGGCGGAGGATCTGGGGCGCATCGTCGCTGCGTTGGGGCGGTGTACCGCGCTGCGCGAGCTATCCGTGCTACGAGATGGACAGAAGACGCTCCCTGGAGACGCAGTGAACGCATGGATATTGGAGGGGCATCCGTTCCGGCTGAGGAAATTCACGAATACATACTTCCAGACGAACCTCCTGCGGGAGTTCCTGTGCGAGCAGACAGAGATCCGCGTAATTTCGCTGAGGCCCAAGGAGCATATGGAGATCAGCATCCCAGACGAGGCGCTTCCGGATCTGGCGAGCGTGGATGTTACTGCAGATCTTGTGCGAAGTATGGGGGAGGGCGCGTGGCATCCTCGGAATCTAGAACATTTGCAGTATCACCTCGCCGGGTCGGACGACGACGAGGAGCTCAATACTTTCGTTGCGTTGACGCCGCTGTCTGGGAAGCTGAAGAGCCTGAGTATTCAGCGTACGGCTGCAACGTCAGGGTTGGAGATCGCCATCTTGGTTGCGTGTGCCGCAGCTCAGCTGCCCGACATAAAGCACCTGAGGATTCTGGACCACACGAAAATTGTAAGCTATAGATGATTCTTGTCATCTTTGCCCTTACCTAAACCTATCTCATTTCCGCTTTCCAGAGTTGTGATGCCACCGTCCCTTTCCTACCATTTCCCATCAGGTTCAACTGCATCGAAACACTCGTGCTGCAGCCGATGCTTCGAATATTGCCCAATAACAGCGAGATAACAGCGTATTGTGACTTGCGCGGCCCAGTGTGTCGCTATTTAAGCGCTGGGAGGATCATGGAGGCTATCCCGACGCTGAAGCAACTTGTGCTGGTGATTTCGGCGTATTACGTCTTTCGCCGCACGGAAGCAGGCGAAGTTGTGTACGAGGGTACGGAATCACCGGATGACGATGAGTGGATGAAGGTGTGAAACACCATGTCTTTTGTGAGGACTATTGTTATCATTATCATTATCATTATGTTTACTTTTCTATCCGCACGCACTGCTTACTCGATTTAAGGTTAGTCAGAGATGAATCCAGACATACAGCATTCTGCAGTACTAGACCAAATGTATTGTTCTGCCTTTAGGTCAACGGACATTAAAATCACCTGAAAGAATGCAAAGCAACTAGCTAAAGTGTGTGACCTGAGGCCAGACGTAGACCAGCAACATGAGAGAAGCCTTTAACAACATCACAAGGCCAAATTTCCAGGCAGTAGTAGTATATTACACTAACCAACGATAAAGGCACTGCGATCAGGACACCTGAGGCTGAAATAACAAAGAATGGAATCTTCCTGTTATCATATAAAATAGTGAGGACAAATTCCAGATCCTGTGCAGAATCCCAGAGGAATATTACTAGACATCCTTCAACAGTTACTTGTTGGCCTTGTAATGGCTTTAACATTCTCTATATTTTTGGAATATTAGATGCCAGTTTGCGAGTATTTTGCGATGCACTGCATTTCTACCTATATCTGTTTTCTTTTTAGTTTACTCTTTTGTGGCTCTTTTATAGCTAACTGCATTCATATATTTGTTTCATAATATACTAGTATATAGCTTATGATTATTGTAGATGCTCATCCGTTTGCCCTCGCCCTAACCCCTCGAGGATAAACTGTCTTCAATGTTGTTGAGACCGCGTTGTTTATTTTAACAAGAACATATCATTAAAGACTGGAGAGTGTGCAAGTATCAACTTGTATACCCAGAACTGAGTGGATTCTACTTGGGTGACAATATTTTCGTCGTTCTTCAAGAGCTCAGATCGTGCTGGAATAGCCATATTTCGGGAAGAGGAAACGGTAAACAAGCAAAATCAAAATTTTTCGCAGGTCAAGGAGATGTTATCGACAAAAAGCAGAGTCGAAGGAGAATTTGTGAGGATGCAAAATATGTTTAAGAATTTGATGAGTTTGAGAAAGTTGGTCACCGCCGATGGACGGCACAGAGTAGGAGGATATTCTGACTAACCTTTAGCAGGCAGTCAGCCAATTAGAAACTGCGAGAAGGATGCTTCAGGCATGTGTAGCCATGAATGGAAGTCCAAGTACATGCTGCATATCGTTGGCGCCATTTTCGACCACCTTCAAATATTCGTGGACTAGAAATCCCCAAGTAATGCTACTTATTATTACCCAGATTATTCAGATTTCGAACCCACTGTCTTACATCATACATATTATGCTGATAATTGAAATTTATTCATTTCATTCTCTCCCCGTACCATCATCCCACCGATTTCAAGCCTGAGCCGTGTCACTCAAAGTTCTTCAGCTCTTTCCAAGGGGGAAGTCCAAAATACAAGGGCAGATTTTGCCACATAGCCTTATATCCAGCTATGTGTGAAGCTTTAGCAGCTACAGCACATGACTGACAAAAAGTTTTTCCAAATAACCGATAACTCCAAGATTCAAGGGCGAGAGACGGATTTGGTTGGGGCATCCATAAATTATTCGCAAGCTCCATGCGTTCCTTAATGCATTGTCTTGGGCTTTCACATTCATCTGAAGGTATGATTTTAGAGCCCTGGCGCAGATATGCAAACGTATGTCGCAAAAGCTGCTTAATTATCTCTTCACGACCGATAATAATGATCCGCTGAAGGGCGAGCGGAAGTTGAACAGCTGATTGTGCCTTATCGCAGGTAATTCCAGTCAGCAGCTCTTTCTGCAGTATTAATTACCAATATCAGTATCAGATCTAGACCATCAATCAAGAAAAATTACTCACTAAAGAAAACTTTAGACAATTGAATAATAAGATTGGAAGGACGGTGTTGACAGAATTCTCCCATGATAGTATCAAAAAATCGACTAATAAGCGGTCTTCGACAGCCGCCGCACTACGATAAGCTGCCAGAGAACTCGTTGGAAAAATTTCAGCTACCCTGGAAATGGCTTCCTCCTGGAAATGTGTGATCTCATATTTACGCCCAATGCGTAGCATAGCAGCTATCAATGTAAACGGGAAGGCAACTTCTTTCCGTACATTATATGTTCTGTAAGAAGCAAAATCGCAGTTTTATCAAGTGTATGATCTTACCAAATCGATAGAATGTTACGCACGCACGGTTATCATACAACATAGTAAGAATAAGGTGTAAGTCTTGGGCAGAATCCGAAAGATGTACTATCGGACATCCGTCGATGGTAGGTTGATCTTCAGGAGGTTGTGGAATTGAGAACAAATCATTGAAGATAGGTGAATGCCGTGCAAGCATCGACTTATGAACACGGAACTGGGTAGATCCGGCTTGGAGGACAATGTTTCCATCATCCATCCAAAGAGTAGTGGAGCGTTTAACGGCCATATCCTCGTGCTTGCTTTCAGCGGAACGCGATGATACTTCGGAAGATGGCATAGTAATACTGCAATAGCTTCAGGAATGCTAAAGATCGGCTGAAGAATACAATCAGGAAGCGGAATACAGAGGAGATTGAGATAGAAGCATAAGCATTATCACCATAGTATAATCAGCACGAGACACCGTGAGATATGAAGTGCTCACTCCCAGATTCAACCGTGACCGTACTAATAATAGTACTTAATCTTAATTTGAAGATAATCTGCAATACAGGAGGGATTATTTTCGCTTCAGAGGAGAACATGGTGGTAAAGCACCTAGAGAAAGGATTTGCAATATCCTGGGAGAAAATTTTCGCTGTTTGTGGATAATATAGAGCATAAAATCATTACTCACACTCCCTCACTCCCAATCCTTCAGTTATTTTCAAGGAGGTTGAAAGATTGGGAGTAGTTTTTCCCACAATGCTTCAATTACCACATCATGCGCTTTTTAAGTCACTTTGTGATTAAAAGAGTAGTTGGAATTTGCTAGGCTCGGTGTAGGCAGTTCTAGAGGGGGACATGAAAAATATGAAACGAAGACCCGTAATATCTTACAATTATACAAAAGAAGTATATTGAATTAGAATTAATAATAAAAGGCTAGACGATTGAAGCAAACGTGAGACGAAATAAGATTTGAAGTGGTAAGAACAAAAATTGAAGAAAAATCAAATATATATCACGGTAAACGCCGGACAGCTGCGCACAGCCACCTGAGCGGGGATCGGTCTGGTAAAGGTGTTGACTAATATCTACAAACAAGGGTATCCGTGCCCCCATCATCTGGCTCCTTCGCTAAGGGCGTCTATGTTCCTAACAGTCACTTTATGGCCGAGCGAGCGCGATGACACGGGGAATGACTTCGGTCAAGTATCTCGGCCACCATTTTGACATTTTTCACGTTTAATTTTACCCAGAGAACCACGCTTGAGAATAATCTCTGTGAGATTCGCACGTTTCTACGTGACTTTGCATCAATGCTTATCCCGCGTTTAAGGTGGCCGATCGACTGTACATCCTTTAGAGACTTGACTGGACATCGTTAGTTCGTTCGGGGAAGTGGATACGTTCGGGGAGTTCTATGTGAGTATGTTGGTCTGGCAGGTTGAATTAGTTGGCATATCGTTTACAATTGTCCTTCTAGTGGGGTAGTGAGAAATGTCGACATGCTTATAGTTTCACTCGCGGTCTGGGATAAGATCATGTAAACAAAATATCGGCGTGTGGTCAATGCGAAAACTCGAATGCCAGTCCGAGATACTGGCAACTGAGAGTGTCAACAGGTGCTTGGGACGTTATTCTTATGTGGCTAAATATCAGTGAGGATAGACTATAAAGGGAGTCATTTTGGTTCTTGGGATCCTCAGGCCTCAGCAGTCCCAATCCCGGTGAACGCTCGCCCTCCACCTTCACCCTCTTCTTCAGTCATGACCGCAACTCTTGTGATGGATTTCGAAAAAGGCAACGGATCTGAAGAGACTTCTAGTTTGTTTCTGCTTCGTTCGATTCGACTGCATACTTATTATCCCACGTAATATCTTAGGGTCTTCTTCCCCAAGTGGTAAAGCGATATCCGTCATTTCAGAGCCAGAAGTTCATGCTGTCCCGGATAAGAAGGGAAACAGAGTCACTCGTTTCCTCCAATGTAAGTAGGAAGGTGTTTTTCACACCTTCTAAGCTGATTTTTGCGGCCTAGATACCTTCTTTTCGACATACCGAAAGATCTTCACTTTAGTCTTCTTCGGTAACTTGGCTGCTTTTATCGCCTTCATCGCGAAAACTGGTGGCGCTCCACTTGCTATGGACGTCGCTAGTGCCACCTCCGCGAATCTCATGGTTTCCATTCTCTTCAGGCAAGAGAATTTTGTCAACATCGTCTACGAGATCTTCACTCGCGCACCCCGCTCCCTCCCTCTTTGGATCCGCAAGGACTTCGCTAAGGTGTTCCACTACGGTGGTGCACACAGCTCAACTGGTGTTGCATCCGCCATGTGGTTCATTCTCTACTCCGCCGTCGTCACCAGAGATTTCGTGTTAAATCCGACCACAGCTACGCGCGGAATCGTCATCACCGCTTATGTGCTGTTATTCTGCTTCCTCTTCATCCTTGTCACTGCACATCCCACTTTCCGTGTCAAATTCCACGATCACTATGAGGCCATCCATCGTTTCTCTGGATGGACAATCCTCATCGTATTCTGGACAAGTTTCATGCTTGCAGCTGATGATGCGAGGAAGGGCGAGGAGATTCCCTTGGGTCTTTACATTGCGCGTGCCCCCACGTTCTGGTTCCTTTGCGTCATCTCTTTCTGCATTATCCTGACATGGCTACGTCTCCGCAAGAGGGAGGTCTTCCCTGAAGTTCTTTCCGACCATGCCATCCGCCTCCACTTCAAGTACAGGCGCATGCAGCCCTTCTACGGTGTCCGTGTTTCCACCAACCCTCTCATGGAATGGCACGCATTTGCGACGATCCCTGACAGAGATGAGAATAGAAAGATCACGGGATATTCATTCGTTGTTTCGAATGCCGGCGACTGGACGAATCAGATCATCAAGAATCCGCCTACGAAGCTCTGGATTCGCAGTGATCCATTGTACGGGCTGCTAGTCAGTGCTCGTCTCTTCAAGCGATATGTGATCATTGCGACAGGATCAGGCATTGGGCCTTTCCTCTCTCTCCTCGATGCGGACCTCGCACCATGCCGCATCTTCTGGTCGACTCAGAATCCCGAAGTGACCTATGGCAAGGCCCTCATCGACACTGTGCTGAAGTCTGATAATAAAGCTGTGATCTGGAACACCAGAGAGCGGGGCAGGCCAGATATGATTGCAGAGACATACAAGTTGGTGCAAGAGAGCCAAGCGGAGGCGGTGTTCATCATCTCGAACCCGAAGGTGACTAGACAGGTGGTGTACGGGATGGAGACGCGCGGGGTTGCGGCGTATGGTGCTATTTTCGATTCATAGATGCAAGTTTCTGGGTGCTCCAAGTTCCGCAATCCTCCCTAGATTTCTCGTCTGTAAAACATTTCTCTCATTCACGCAGTATCACGATTCCTTACGTTCTTAATCACCATTTCATTCCTTTCATTCCGCTACGCTTCACTATGAATTTATCTTACTAGTCATCCCCTGTGTACATCTGTACGTTAGAAATTTAGATGATTTCCTCAGTCGTGGTAGTTGAAGCGTTGAGGGGCTGAATAGCTCAGATGGGCTGGAGGTAGCTACCCTTCAGAGATCTCTACTGAACTCAGTTCGGCTTTTCCTGTTACGTCTTTATTTATCCCAGCTAGCAGTACCGCGTCATATTCAGATTCATTTAGAAAGAAATATAGGCTGAAGTTCGATTCTATGGGGTATCTCGAAAATGGAGGTATATGTCTCGAAGTATGAGGAAACTACCCAAACAGAATAATCTATACAAGGAGTCCACAAATTGAAAAACGTGAGAAAAGAGATAGAAATCCCGAGAAGGAAATGTGAAACATGTGCGTATGTTAGGATCGAGAAATGTAAAGAATGGAAAATATATAGCAGGTGATGCGAACGAACGGAGGGCGGAGGCGAAATTTCGGGAGTGGGAGGAAAACATGCAGCATAGGGGAGAAGCCAACGTCATAAATGAAGAAACGCAGGAACCAACACGTTCGTCAACACTTCAGAACCCATACACGGGTATATCACCGACTGTGACACCCTCTGCGCAAAGTATATCCTGCAAAAACACTACCATGTCAGAGCGATGTTAATCGGGAGTAAGCGAAACACAACTGCACCTTCTTGGAGGTCGCGTCAGAGGCTTGGATGGACGCGAAGAAGTGCTTGAGACTCTCCTGATCTGGAGTGGGGAGTTTAAGGTCAAGGGCATACAACCAGTTATCTATGAGCAGAGGAGTTGTCATGCCCTGTGCAAGCGCAGGTCAGTATAGCTTGACGACCGTTGCACGTATGAGAATATGGTACTTACATTGACCGCGTCCTGTCGGGCCTTCCGCAGTACCTTCGAGTCGTTCGGCGAGCTTGACGAAGCCCAAGATGAGCGCCCCGTTGAGGATCCTGCACCAGAAGACGAGAGCCATTCCTGCGGCTGAGGGAGGAGAGCACGTTCCAAAACTGCGACCGTCGGCTCCTCCGGGTCGTCGTCGTCTGCGAGGTAATTACGGGGGTCCGCTATCACGGAGAGGGCATCCGAGTCCTGAAGAAGCTGGAGGCGCCCACCGTCGTCGAAGTCCTGAAGAAATGAAAGGAGGCGCTCATCGTCATCGAAATCCTGAAGGAGGTCGAGGAGGAATTCGTTGTCGCCATTGGCGTAGCTGAGCAGGAAGTCCATGATGCACGGGTCGAGCTGTGAAGCACGAAGAAGGTAAGCGGAGTGATAGAAGAGGGGAATACTTTGAGTAATTACCTCTGGTGCGTCGCATGCGGGGGGCATCCGGCCCTTGCCTTTCTCTGATATCACGCTCGCGTCGTCCCGTGGTTCATGCATCGTCGCCAGAGGGAGCACATCGATGTCATTGAGCGGATCGTTGATGAAGCGCTCATTTGTCTGTGAAGTACCGGGGTAAGGAGGATGATGGAAGGAAAATGCTTCGAGCGCTTACTTGTAGCTCATCGTTCTTCAGCAACATCCGGCCTTTTCCCTTGTCTAGCCTCACCCTAGCATCGTCGCATGGTTCATCCATCGTCGCCAGAAGAAGCGCATCGATATCGGTGAGCGCATCGTTGATGATGTGTATGTCGGTCTGCGAATCGTGAAGGTAAGCAGATGATGGAAGAACAAAATAGGTCGAATGCTTACCTGTGTCCCGTAGCACACAAAAGGGTGCTGGTTCTTGCCTTCGTCCAACCTCATGATTACGCTATCGCGTTGTTCATCCATCGTCGCCAGAGGGAGCGCGTCGATGTCGGTGAGCGAGTCGTTGATGATATGCGCATTAGTCTGTGAAGTACCGGGGTAAGTAGGGTGATGGAACGAGAAAATAGGTCAAGTGCTTACCTCGTCGCACCGGTGAGGTTGCCGGTTCTTATGTTCCTCCAGTTTCACGCTCGCGTCGTCGCGCACCTGACCCATTGCCACCAAAGGAAGCTCATCCAAGTCGTGTGAGAGACCAACATCCCGGTGTTCGTCGTCGCATTCCAAGAGCACGGCGGCATAGATGCCTTGAATGTCCTTGGGCCCGTCTTTCGCACCGTGGTAGCTTTTTTCGTCCTCAGTGAAAGCCAGATTGTCGATGTCAGCCTCCTCCAGTGTCTCAATCTCAGCGGAATTGGCATCCTGCGTGGAAGCTGCGCATAGAAGAACGCTGACTAAGAGGATAGCGCCCAGTGCGGCCTGAAGCACGCGGCTGGCGTGTAACGGGGCGGGCTGCGTGATGGAGCCTGAGCTTGGGCTGGGTGGTGGGCGAGTGATGAGGGCGGGGAGAAGCATGAGGTCCGTGTTGATAACGGATTTAAGGGCGGCGAGAGGCATGCTTGGCGCTGAGGCTGCCTGTGTGCGAGGGATGGTGGAGCGCGGGGGAAAAGACGAGCTGGGTGTGGGCGCGAGCCGCGACGGGAAGGCGGAAGGTTCGGATTTTGAGCGTGTATGGCGCGAGTGCTTGCGCGTAGTTGTAGCAAAGGTGGGGTGGTTTGAAGATAGACAGACATGTTCGCGGTCCATACGAAGCTGGCGTCGGAGGGCAAGGGCAAGCCCACGACGGTACTGCAAGCCTCCTTGGGTGAGGGCGCCTGAGACAGCCCAAAGGAGTAGGAACCACCACGATGGGTCGGTGCTGTCGTCCCGGAAGAAGTCGTCTTCTGGGGTGAATGGCGGCGGCGGCGGCGGAGGTGGTGGTGGAGGTGGTGGAGGAGCGCTGTCGGGGTCGCACGTGCAGCGGCGCGTAGAGGGTCTTCCTTTCAATGCAGTGGATTGGGAGTTGGAAGGAGGAGGTGGCGGCGGCGGCGATGCACGGCGACGGAGGCGGCGGGGAAGAGGCGTGGGAGAGGTGGGGGGAGAGTAATATGGGGAGGAGGAGCGATGAGAGGGAGGCGAAGGAGGGGATGGAGGGGATGGACGGTGGGATGGACGGAATGGGGGGGAGAATGGGGAGGAAGGAGGAGGGGAAGAGGGCGCCGCACGAGGGGAGAGATAAGAGTGGTATCGCTTGCTCGAGTGAGCATGCAGGAGGCAAGTGCCTGAAATGACTGCAATACCGAACGCAAGTGTGATGGCGACAGTGGTAGTGTGCGCAGGGATTTCCTTCACGTGGAAGGTGCGCACAGTCTTGGTGGGCGGGAGCGCCGGAAGACGGGTGGAGAAGGAGGGGGGAATGTGGTGGCGGGTGGCGACGTATACCTCAAAGAAGGTGTGTAGGAGCGGGACGAGAGACAGAAGAGCAGCGCCGAGGCCGCTCTTCGGGAGAGAGGTGCAGGTGGAGTGGAAGGCAGAGGCAATCATGGAAACTGAGCCTTGGAGAGGGCACAAGAGTGCTTCGCTGGTGGTGGAGTAAAGGAAAGAATAGTTGAAATGGGAATGAGTGTTTCTAGATTTATACATTTTCTAGAGAAGAATAGATTCCAGAACATCGATCATAGCTTGAATCTATGATCGATATTCTGGAATCTATTCTTCTCTAAAAAATGTATAAATCTGGAAACACTCATTCCTATTTCAACGCACTATTCTTTCAGTGCTGAATCTATTAGATTCAGCATACCTACAACTCGAGCGAGGCTGACTAGTATGTTCAACGTCTGCTCTGCTATGGAATGTCTTCTCCTATGATATCTATCAGCGCACTATTCATGAAGGCATCGAAAAATAACTCACCCGAACAATCCTCTCATACTTGGCGGCCTCGTTGAGCCTCCCAACCTCATTCTCAGCCTCTCGACGATGAACCAAGTCGTATTTTTAGACGCCCATCAAATGGTGCCGAGCGTGGGAACAATCATCCTAAAACGCGTCATATGTACTGACAGCGTCTTTGCCGCCTTACATGAATTGGCGCCTGACTTGAGGTTTGCCTTTCACGTACGGTCATAAGTGTACTAATCATGAGGCTGAATACAGCAGCATAACAAGATCTAGTATTTACAATAATTCGTAGATGTTGAATTTGATGATAGAGGGTATCTAAAAGTCAGGAGAGTCAATTGGCCCTACTCACATTATGAGTCCGAAATAACTATCACAATTCACCATTTCCTCTTCTTTTCGGTATATAACAACTTTCGGGTGAGTGAAAACCTGGTAAAGACTGGCAAAAAATACTCTATCATAAAGTATGTGCTTTCAGGAGTAATTGTGAAATATTACACTCTCACATATCTTCACTCACAATCTTTCAGTTCTTCCCAAGGAGGAAGTCCAAAAAATGAAGGTAATTTCTCCCACATTGCGTTGATTCCGGTTTTGTGTGCAGCTTGAGCAATTGTACTGCATGGCGGACAAAAAAAAGCCTTAGTGAAGATGATATCCCAAGGAGTAATGCAAAGAGACACTTCAGGCTTAGGCACCCATAACACAATGAGGAGTATTCTACGTGCATCGAGGCATGCTTTCTTCGAGGCACATGCATGCGATGGTATGATATTCGCGCCCTCACGTAGAAATGGGAAGGTGTGCTGTAAAAGCTGATTTAAAATCTCTTCTTTACCGCGAACAATGGTCCAGAGAAGGGTAGGCCAACTGAGCGCTAATTCAGACTTTATAACACCGCCGACAGGACATATCAATGCGTGATCATATATTAAAACTAGAGAGAAGATACTCACCAATACATCCTCAGTCAGGAGAAGGCACTCATAAAATACAACTGGAAGAATGGTACGGACGTCATTCTCCGTTGCTAAAATCAAAACCTTCTGGGGGTCGCAGCCCTTGATGTCACCGCTGGGTGAAGTTTCGAAATACTCTTCTAGCGATTGTGTAGGAGATAACCGGCGAAGAGACTCATCACGAAGATGAGTGATTTCGCATTTACGCCCGATGCGCAGCATCGCACCTATTAGTCGAAATGGAAAGTTTTTTTTCGAGAAACTATAGGTTCTAAGTAAAAAAAGAACACCAATTTAAGAGGTCATGAATTATGACATTCGCCCACTTGCTGCTATCGTACAAAACAGTGAGGACAAGTTCCATGTCTTCTGCGGAATCAGAGAGATGTACCATAGGGCACCCGTCGATGGCCAATGGCTCATGAGGAGGTTGCGGAGCGGAGAACATGTCATCGAAGACGGGGGAATGGCGTGCAAGTATTGACTGATGAACACGGAACTGCGTGCACTCTGCTTGGAGGATAACATTGCCGTCGTGCATCCAGAGCTTAGATCGCGTCACCACCACAACGTCAGAAGATGAAGGGTCCATGGTAAAAGAGCAGGAAACTTTATCACAGTCGTTCAATCACCAAGATGGCTGTCAAAAGGCGGCAGAAGCGAGGAATTTCCTGAAGATCACAGCAAGAACGAAGCAAGAAAGTACTGGGCATATCACGGCAAATGCCGACAAGTTAGCATAGCTGTCAGCGGGGATCGGCCTGCTAAAGGCTTTGACCAATAGATACAAACAACGGGATTCGGTCATGCTCCAATCATCTGTCCCCCTTCGCTAAGCGTGT